>PVIJ01000974.1:0-231658 GCA_004024925.1 Scalopus aquaticus | reverse complement strand
GAGTGATAAGGTTTCTGGACCTCCCCCCACCCCCTAGCATCAGTGTCATTAGCTGTGACATTAGCCAAACTCAAGCTGAGAGCAGAATATTTTGTGCAACAGGTATGGAAGAAAAGAGGAAAGAATAAGTTGAGCTTTCTACCCCTTCCCTGGGAAAGGCTAGTCTTTGTGAGGCCCACCTTAGACTTCCCCCACGACCCTTTCTATCCCACGTCTGCTACAGTTCCTAAAACTATCACCCCACCCCACCCCCACTGTCCTAATTCCCTTGGCGTTCCCTCCAAGGACTGGGGAGGTGGACTGTGGGCATCAGACCACTGAACTCAGTCTTCCCAACCACAGTCCCAGGCTCTCCTGTGTTCATGAAACACAAATAGCAGGACTTCAAGCCTCAGGTCTGGTCAAATTGCAGGAGTAGGGGTAGGGGAGGTGCTGTTCGGAGTCAGGCCCAGCCCACTGGTGGGTGGCTTATGAGATTGCTCTATGGGGAGCCCTGTCATTGTTTCTCCTTAACTAGGGTTTTCCTGCTTGGCCCACAGTCACACTTTGGGGGAGCTGACCACCTTGGTCTTGGGGAAGGTCAGTGGGCCCCAGGCGATACCCTCTCTCGGAACACCCAGGGTGTCATGGCTTTTCTTTTTTTTCACCCATTTGGTTATTCTGACCCATCTCGTTGGTGGGGTGGCCAAACACCGACCACGTATCACCCACTTGGTGGGAGCACGATCCTCTCTGAGTCATACTACATTGGAAAAAGAGCTGTGTTTCTGGTATTTGCTGCTTACCATCTTCTCCTTTTCTTTCTGTCGCTAATATATTAAGGGGTAGTTTCACTGTTTAATTCATCTATTTTTTAAGGAACCAATATAAAAATATCTTTTTTAAAGTTGTACTTTGTACGTTGTTTTAAGCATTACAGAAAAAGGGCAGATGAGGATTCAGAAGGAAAAGCAAGAGGAAAAAGAGGGGGAGGAAGAGAAGTTTGGGAAGGAAGGAGGGAAAGGAGAATAAGAATGGGAGGAAAGAGAGAGAGAGATAAGAAAGCATCATAGACACCGACCTTGTCCAGAGAAAACTCGAAGGAAGCCTTAGCTTCCTTTTTGACTCAGATGCTTATTCCACGCAAAACTTAAAAATCAATTGCAGAAATGTTTTTTTTTTAAAAAAGGAGATTTGGTGATGGTCTATCACTGTTTATAAGGTACACTCCTCCATACTGGGAAATGTCACTCCTACCTCGTTATAAAAACATTAGTTTGCCTGCCCAGCACTGTAACAGGACTATTTTAAAAGCAGGTCAGTACATGAAGCCAGAAAGAATGATCTCGAGATTGTAAACATGACATGGGAAACCTCTGCTATGGAAATAAGTCTCCTTGACTGCAGGAGAAGGCATCTGAAAGGATGATCAGGGTGGGGGGGCATTTCTAGGCAATTTTAATAAGTTAGAATTTAATAGAAAATGTTTTGATCTTTATGACAATTTTGCAAATTACTTGGAAAATCAAAAGATTATAATAAATAAAATACAAGTACACTGATTACGACTGTTGATGTAATTTCTAATTGGAACCCCATCAACATGACCTCATGGAAGAGGCTTTCCCACAAACGCTGATGGCTGAGTTTGGAAAGTTACAGTCTTAAACTGATCAAAAGCTCAAGTTCAGAAACAGGAATATGAAAGGGTGACCCGAGCATCCAGGTGCTCTGGCCCAGATCACATCATTTACTTGGAAGGAAAAAAACCCACCATGGCCACGGAACCCAGCAGCCTGGGCTGGCCTGCTCATTAGCTTTTCCTTCCTTCCTTCTTTGCAATGTTCTTACATCCAGTTGCTAGTTTTTCTCTGATAAGCCCATTTCATCCTCTAGTGGACACATCCCTGTTGGAAGCTGATTTCTAATAGTAAATTCCAGGATGTCCTCTCTTGGTTTCCCCCATTACTCTGGTTACCCTTTATACCTTACCAAACACTTCCTATATCTCCTGGTACCAGTAACCTCCCACGTGTGCGAGTTATATTCTTTTTCTTATCTGTGCTCCACTCAGGCAAACGTAACATATTTAGTTCTTGAGAGCCTTCTTAACCATCAAGCTGTTCACTTTGGTTCCGTCTACCACTTCAAGCTTTATTTCTTCCATTTAGGAGTTTCCAGCTCCATGTGTGAGGTCCCTTTCTGAAGAAGCTCAGAATCAGGAAAACATTTATCAGATTTGGAAAAATATACCTTAGCCTAAAATTCCCAGTTAGATAAATCGCAAAGCTAACCACAAAAGTAGCCCGGACAGCCCTGACATTGGAAGTGATGTTTCTGGCTTCCCGTCGGAAGGGCATGCAGTCCGCAGATCTGAACCTACTGACAATACTGTCATTCATGCTGTTTTTTCTGAATGGCATTTACATGGATCGTGGTTGGCACTGAGCAACCATTTTCTCCTGCAAGATGTATTTTAGAAAGCGAAAGGCAAGCTGAGTTGTTAGTTGTGGTGCTGCCTCATTTGGAAAAAAAAGTAAGTAATGCTTTTGTTTCACGGAGTTGCCTGTCTCACACATTCGACATTTGTGGTCCCTCACTCGGGCAATTTCTTCATTGTGATGCCGCCTCCACCCAGTTATGGAGGCTGACGTCGAGCACACTGAGTTACAATAAAACCATGCACGGTTAACAGTGCTCGCTGTCAGGAAGTAGGTTGGACAACAGCTTGTGTGGAATTAAACAGAATTAGTGTTAATTCCACCCAGGTGGATTAAAAATCTGTATCAAACGTGGCTCAAGAACTTGTTTGGTGAGTGAAGGGCTACATAATTGGAATAAAAAATAAAGGCACACCATGGAACAGACTTGGGAATTTATATTCCAAGGCCCTACAATAGTTATTAAAATTTGTTTCATGAGGATTTAGCTCTCAAGCTAATTTAAACCACTCACAAAAATTACTTGGATCATTCTCACGTATATTCTTCCCTTAGTAAAATGGTACACTTAAGAATAGTAAATGTAAACTAAATTTGAGTTTAGGTTGTAAAAGCCCAGGCAGACGCTATCAAATCCAAAGTTCACATAGAGCAACAGATTCTCCATGTTGGGGAAACCTCGAGCTGCCCGCTTAAAGAGCCCGGGGCTGTATACTGCTGCTGGGAAGCCACTTAGGTTTCAAACGTGATTTTCCCATGAAAGTAAAGCCCCCTGGTCTAATGACATTCTGAGGTCACCGGGTGCAGTGGAACCAGCCTCTGGTCTGGGAGCCTTCCCCCAGAGAGGCACCCGTCTAACTCATGAATTGTCTAGATTAAAGGCTGCAGGATTAAAACATCCTTGCTGCAAGTCTTTATCACAAAGCTGATCTAATCAATGGCACGTTTCCTCAGAATGAGAAGGAATGAGTATTCTGGGGGAGGTTACAAAGGGTCAACAAAGAGGCCACAACTGGGCTCCCATCAACTCTCGGGGGCAATATCTGCTCTCCCAGGCCTCACCTCTGCAGATGTGAAACCAGAGATTCTGGACTCAGTGGTGGTTCTTGAGATTTTTCCCCCTATAATTACTATAATTTCTTGCAAATCACATCTAGCATCTAACTGTTAGATATATGGTCTCAAAAGCCCTGTTTTTAATGCATGTGCATTTTTTTTTACTGTGGAAAGGTACACCTAACATAAAATTAACCATTTTTAAAGCATACAATTCAATGGTATTAAGTTCCTTCACAATGTTGTCCAATCATCACCAATATCAACCTCCAGAATTTTTTCATCATCTCAAAAAAAAAAAAAACCCTCTGACCTTTCGAACAATAGCTCCCCACTAATCCCCAACTCGGATAACTGCTATTGTACTTCCTTTTTCTTTGAATTCGACACTATGTATCTCATATAAGTGGAATCATACAGTATTTTCTTATATTCACAAACACCCCGACTTTCCTTAGGATTGAACCAATTATAGTTTATTTGATTCACTGTCCTTCTTCTGTTCCACTCTATGTAAATTACATTAAAATAGAATGACTTTCTCAAGGGCAGTGAAATTCTTTCACTGATTTGAAAAATGGAAGTTGAGTACAATGCATATAAAGCATCTGTGCAGAGACAGTCTCCACTAGAAACATCAGAGGTGCTGTTTGGATTTGGTAAAAGACACAGTTGTAAAACTTGTATTTTACAAGTCATTTCAGAAGTAAAATAAACCAGGCTGCTAGCTCATAGGGCTGTGAGTCTTCTGTACACGATCTCGCTCTCTCTCTCTCACCACTGAGGAAAGTTATGCTAAATAACCAGAAACTCACCATGGATCCCGACATTAGCCCCAGGTGAGCAGAGGCAGAAAGCAGAGTTAAGTAATTCCTCTGAAGACGGGACAACTGAGGCTGATAATTTAGCATTTAAAAAAAATTAAAAAATAAGAAAAATAGGAGGCAAGAGTAGAAGAAATTTTCCTTCCATATTACAGGTAAATTTTATTTTTAAAATTCATCTAAAAATTGTTGATCAGGACAGCAGATGCCACTTATTTCATATAATAAGGATGTACATGCATCTTGCTAATTTTCTTCACTGGGATGCTACAAGATGAGCTGCAGCATCACAGAAAAATGAATTGCATAAGCAAGCAAAAATGAAATATGAATTTCAGAGGTAAGTTTATATAAACTATTAATTTAATAAGTAAGCAAATATGAAATATTAATGTCATGTAATATGGGTGAATATGGAGATAAAAATCAGTGGCCCAGTAGGTGAATTATTGATTAAAGAGCATTGTTTACCAGGTCATAACAACAGAAAACCATGTCAGCAGCCAAATGACAGTTCTAATTTGAAATATAATTCTAAGTCATATTTACCTGAGATCTGGAAAGGCCTGGTGTTGTGCAAAAACTATTAAGACTTGACAGAGGTAAAAAATATGAAAGCCAAATGCTGCATTTTAATTCAGCACTGGGCAAATGTCAACTTGTTTTAATTTCTGAATCCTCTCCTAGGAGCTGGGGTTTTTACACAATGCCTTTTTTGATATTGAAAAGAAATTAAGGTTAATCAACTCTATTACTTTTCTTTTTATAAATGTCTCAGTTTGACTGTATGTATTAACTAAATAAAAATAATATACATAAATATATATCAGTTATATTAACTATTGGAATAAAAAGAAGACTTATTAACAGGCTTCCTAGGAAAAGGGGAAAAATCTTCTAGAAAAGTATATTCTTAATTCAACACAATTAAGGGCAGGCTCTCTTTAATTATCTGGAGGAAGAGGTTAGAAAGGGTATATATTTGTCTATATTTACAGAAGGGACTGGATTCTTCAGACCAATAACCAAACACTGGAGCTCTAAAATTACACCACCTAGGTCTTCTACTGTTTCCTGCTTTGAGACAAAATCCAGCACTGACCCTCGGCGAGCCCTGTGCTGTTTGGTGCAAAAGCAGGCGAGAGATGGGCCCAGCATCCCATCTGGCCACATCAGGGCCAGGCTCTATGTCTCAACCCGCTTGCACCGTAGGATTTTGAAATCACAGAGTCACCAGACCACACACCAAGCAAGGAGTGATCACTTAATAGAGAGAAAATAGCTGTGTTTAAAATGAAAGCATTATCAACACTGGTCTGAAGCTGGTGAGATGACCTTCAGGGGAATTTCAAGCTAAAATAGATCAAATTAGTTTTAATCCTTCCTAAAATATAGAATGTCAAAAATAAAAATATGCTGATTAGACTCAGCGTGCTGATGTTTTAAAATGACTAAAATAGCGTTTGTCATGGAAATCCCTACAATTTCACAACAGAGCCAGACGTTTTGAACTGGTGTTTAGTCATGTTACATTTTCTTTTGGGTAAGAAAGGCCAATTCTTTCATGTCCCTGTGGCAGAATCCCAGGGTTGTAACCTACACAGAACACTGGGGTGGACATTTTACTTCACAAATAACACCCCCCCCACACCAAATATTATGGTGGAGGAGGGGATGAGCATGTCCAAAAATACCCCTCACAAATTACTGTTAGTCAACTCACATCTGACTGTGAAAGCCACAGCCGGGCCGGGGGTGGGGCAGAGGTCTAAAATGTCTACTGGAGAGGGTAGAGAGCTGGTGTTCTAGAACCCCTGGCATCTGTGAGTGAGCACATCATTTTCTAATGAGTAAGACTGAAATCAGTGAAAATGTTCAGCATTAAAGAGAAAAAATAACTGTTCTGCTCTCTAACCACGGGGCTCAGTCATCTAAGAAAAGACAGATTAATTCACGAAAACTAAGTCCAAATATACAAAAGGAGCCCATTGCTTCTTGGAGAATATTTAAATCTGGCCTGACTTTTGGGGTTTCATCCAAATACCATGGCAGGGGTTTGGTCTAGGGAGCACTTAGAACCTTCACTGCTGGAACATTCATTCTATTCACTGACAGGGGCTGACTTCGGTGCATACAGTCCTTAACTCTGAACAGAAAATAAAACATTAAAAATCATCGAAGATTGCCTAATATCTAGGTGCTTGACTCTAGAATATGCACTGTGTTTGTGAAACACACTGTACTGTCTGGAGAAACTGTGGCCTTTGTACTCTTAAGATGTGTGGTGGATAAAGTGGGAATCAGGTACCTTTGTGGCTATGCCATACATAAAGGGTCTCTTAAACACCATGGAAACCCTTCCCCAGGGCTGAGTGAATGTTCACACACTTACACACTTCCTAGTTTTCCCCGAAGAGGACTAACCTAGAGAAGATCAAACGGGAGTGTTTTACTGGTGAGATTCTGTCATGCCCAAGGCCTTTGCTTCCCTCCAGGTGCCAAGTAACAGAGGGGGCATTTATTTACTCTCTCCCAGCTTTTTTTTTTTTTTTTTTCACATTAACCACAACTTTTCAAATGGCATTGGGACTTGAGGGGGTGGGGGAAGTACCTGGAAAAGGGTGTGTACACACATACAGACACACAGACATACACACACACTGGCAGTTCTTCCTTTTCCTCCTGCCCACACTCAACACTCCTGTGGCTTCAGCTCTACTGTTTCTTCCAGTTTTTGACATTGCATTTTACTTAGTGAAAAAAGAGAGAAAGACAGGCCTGGGACAGGTGACTGTCTGGGTTTATGTGGGGGTGTCTGTAACAGGCCCAGGTTTGACTGGAGCAAAGATTGGGCCTTAAGATGAGGTTCCAGGGGATGGTGGAAGGAAGGGGCATTCTCTGCCCACTGGAGAGTGAGGCATTTCTTTGCTCCCACTTTCCTGTCAGGAACCCTCCCTCCCTAGCACTTTTATTCCCGCATTCTTACAGTTCTGCACCCCACTTCCTGCCTGCCACCCCCAGCTATGGGAAACCCAAGGAGGTGGCACCATGAAGGAGACAAAAGGCAAAGACTGGAAGGTCCAAAATCCAGGCCTAGCTCTGCAAGCCTGGGACCCAGAGAGCTGGGAAGCTGCAAACGCAGAGTTTGGGGCAGCAGAGCCGGCACCACATGGTGACTGACCACTGTTCCTCCATAATAAGCATGTCCAGCCCTTCCCCTTTTTGGTTTCTGGCTGCTCCTGGGGGCCAAGGCTTCCAAATCCCAGTTCACACAGCCGGGACCTGGGGCAGAGGGCCTGGGGAGGTGGCAACTTCCTTTAGGCACAGCTATTCTTGCCCATAATCTTATAGAAAAGCCTGGAACAGAGTAACCATTGCTGTGATTATTAAAGCCATTCTTTGAAAAAACGGAATGATATTCGGATTTTCCTAACAACTTGCTCCAATGGCAACAGACTAGAGTTGTAACGAACTATCCTAAACATCAACAGAGGTTGTACATTCCTATGAAGTTGTTTGCTCCTGGTTCTTTTACCTTTTACATACACACACACACACACACACACACACACACACACACACACACACACTCACACTCACACACGAAATATTCAGGGGAAATAAAATATTCTTGTGTACTCAGCATGAGGAGTAAAGAAAAAATACATTTTCCATAGGCATGGCCTTACTTTCACCTCCTTAAAATTCTACCACCTAGTTCAGGACAAATAAAGAGGAAAGTACTGGAATGTCTGAGCAGGCCTGAAGGCTGAGCCGCAGCAGGAGGCAAGCAGCTGCAGAGCAGGCTCAGGCCGACTGGCTGCTTCATTTCTTTATTAACACCACCACCTACAGGGACTGCTTTGAATAGATGGTGTGGTGTAGCCCAGAAAGCCTCACAAGAAAAACAACATTCAGAACAATTGCACCACATTTTTTTTCAACTTCCTGTTTATTAGTATTTTATCTAAGAGCAGAACAAAAGTCTGTATAAATGGGGGAAAAGAAAACAAAAGCACACACTACAAAGTCTTGCTCACAACATGCACACAAAAGACCTTTTCAAGTGCTATTTCATTTTGATTTTTTAATTGAACCCACTTTGGGGCTTCGAAAATCTCTCATGACAGAGATTAAGATGAAATAAATGGAATTCATTATCTTACACAAATTATATATTCTTAGAAAAATTTAAGTGGGTTTGTTTTCTCCACATCTGGTGATGGGATGATGGTATTTCTACGCCAGGAAAGTACACATTTTATCAGTAAGATTTTGCATTTTGCTAAATTTATCCATGAAGGCAATGAAAATACAGAAGTCAAAGTTTGGTTGCTTAAGAGAAAGATGAAAGTGAAAAGCTTTGGTTGAGGTTCCCAGCTCCAAGGTGGACAAAGAGCAGAGCTACCTTTATTTCTCTTGACCTTGCTAGGGGTCATCCCAGATAAGATATGAGGTCATTGCTAAATCATCAGTGACTTCTGTGAATTCTGTTTTTCTTTCTAAATTGGCCATCCTGCAGTTCTTAGGGTTCCTTCCCTGCCCACCTTTTATTTTTTTAAAAGATTTATTTACTTATACATACAAGCTAGGGTATAGGCCAGAAGTGTGGGTTGGTGAGAAGATTCACCAGAGACAGAGTGGGGAGCAGAACAGGCAGATTTACTGGAATACACTGCGGAGGGGAGCAGCAGGCGAGGCAGGAGAGGTCTGCTGCTCCATGTGGGAATCTCCCTGGCCAGGGATTGAACTCGTGCTGCAGTGGCTCTGGATAGCTTCATAGTGCTGCGCTCAACCAGTTGGGCCACCAGGGAGGCCCTCTGCCCACCTTTTGCATAAGACTCAGGGCCAGTGAGATTGAGGGACCAGACAATGACCAGTCACAGAACTTAAAACATTGACCTTGATGGCCACATTTCCTCTTGAAAACAACCTGGAATGTACAGTCTGTTTTTGTGCTCATGTGTTCATAAAAAACCTAAGCTCACTTTCATGGAAGCCTTTTCTTTTATATTCCTTGTCCTAAACTCCACTGGCTCTCAGTTATTTTGAATCCTGTCTTCCCTACTCAAGGAAGACACCTAAAAAATCTCAGGAATTGCCTGAGATTTTTTTCTGTGTCCCAGCATCCCAGAATCAGATTATCATTTCCCCTCCAAATCTTGTTCTAGTGTGACATTAACTCACATGACGTTGCTTAAGCATTACTGATACTGATTATCCTGTTCACATAAAAATGAGTAGGAGCAAGTAAGAGGAGTCCTCCTATTGTATGAGGTAACAAAAAACATATCTGCAGATAGAGAAGGCATAAATCAAAGCTGAAATGCAAACTTGGCACCGATCAAGACCAGTTTAACTAATCGGAAACAGACTGTGAAAGCTCAAGCAGAACAAATAAGTATCTTTCCTAAATGAAAAGTGCAACGAGGCACTAAAAGTGAACGGAACAATCACAGTAAACAATGAAATTCACCAGACAATACAGCAGCCATGATTTGCTGGCTGGTTGTAATCACTGAGAACTCATGGCTATGCCTTGGACATGAAAGAAAGAACGTGTTGTTGTTTTGTTTGCCAAGTGGCCTTGATCAACCTTCTTAGTGGTCAAATCTCGGAAAGGAGACTCTTAATGGAGAGAATATCCCTGTGGTTTCTTGACTGGCAACTACAGATGAGCCCTAGATGGTACTTTCTGTTAAAACAGGCCTTGCTTCTAGACATCAGATTAGAAAGAACATTTCATCAGCATTGAAAAGCTTTTTGGAAGCAACTCAAGTCACTGACTTCAGCTAAAATGACACAGAATAAGTTAGAAACACAATATTCCTGCATCTGCTTCACAGAAAGAAAATGTGAATGCATGAAATGAGAAGGTAATCCTCAAACACGGTAGACAACTCTTTATGTCAAGTAAGGAAGGAACTAGATGCTCAGCACCAGGAGCTGGGGCTGCTGAGAGGGGGTGCAAGACATGACAAGGACAGACAATCAGTGAACAGGAATTGTCCCACCACCAGTTTCACACTGGGTTGAGAAATAATGGATACGGTGCTCAATTTGTAAGGGGGTTACCTCATACACTGCTGTGCTCCCTTTTCCAGCCTGCCTACAATTGATAACTAGTGTGACAGAAGGTGGCTGCTAGGAAATCAGAACTGACTCCTCTGCATATCAGTAAACTTAAATATAGTGAATCTCCCTTGTAATTGAGTAAAATCTACTGGAATCTGTGGTTCACTCCCCCAGTGTCCAATTCTCAATTTCCATAATTCCATCTCCAGGAGAGGAGCAGAGCTATGGCAAATCAGTTAGTACAACACAGTCCTCTACCAACTCTGATTGGTTCAGGGATAGGAAATGACCTCAGATGGTCCAATCAGAGTGACTCTCAGCACTTTTGAGGGGGATTCTGGGTCAAAAACTCCTTTTTGTTGAATTTCCACTTGGCAGGATAAATGGCAGCCTCTTTGAGACCATGAGAGTTGAGTGTTAGAAAAGGAAGGCAGCACATTAGAACTTGAGCCAATAGGAGAAAAAGAAGCTGAAATGTTTTTACTTCATTTCAGTATCTATGCCAAGATCGTTTATTTACATGAGGTGGTAAGTTTTGGCTTTTTCTTAAATTGTTTTGAGTTGGGTTTTCTGTCATTTTTTAACAAAAAGTCTCTTACTTAAATCAGAAATGCCTCTGCAATTATTTACTATTCATTTCTAAAGGAAAAAGTCTAAACGTGTCTTCCTCTGCTTTCATACAATTGTACTATTATTACTCATGTTGAATTTAATGTTTAATTAAAGACACAGAAATGAGGTCTTGAAGAGCTAAATATATAAAGACTCTTAGTTTTCATATCATAACAAACAATGCATATAGGTTTCTTGGCATCATTGGTTTCTCACTGAGGTTCAAAATAACTAAGCATCATAAGGGCTTTTAAAAGATTTCACACAGGCTAAACTTTGAAATAACAAGGAATGTGAATCCAACTTTGATCCAAGTCACTTTTTCAAATGGTTCTTGATACTATAAGCTTTGATTTGCTTCACAAAAACAAAACTAGTTAAAGGTCTTCACTGAGGTTTGACATTTGATCTGTCCTGATCTTCCATTCATTCATCACTGCATAATTCATTGTACAAATAACACCCACATAAGCTAAGAACCTGGGAAGGAACCCTAACCAACCTTCCATTGGCAGTAACTAGCGAGCCGAAGAAAGCTGGTAGCAATGAATTATCACTGGTCAATCCGGCCAGGGAGGCCATCAGACCCTTTGCTGCCTTTGTGACCTCTGTGGTTATGAATGACTTCTGATCATGGACGACCCAATTCAGCCTCTCCTCACTTCCCAGGGAGGAATCTAGGGTGTCAATTCTGGGTGTAAGCCTCTTTTTGACACTGGGGATATATTACCCTGGTGAATTCCATGAGTGTAGATTCTGATTTTTTTTTAGTGAACAGCTTGTTCACTACCATTTTACAGGTAAGGGGGATCTGGACTTTGTCCAACCAGATTGGAAGTTTGTGGGTTTGTCTTTAGGTAGATTTCTGATTTCCTGGTCCATAAGAGGTCTTCATCTCCCCCTGAGGAGAGAAGAATGACAGAAAGGGAAGGAAAGAATACCTTCATTTTACCATCGCCCACTAGTTATCTACTAATTCTTTGTCAGGATGGCTACCAGTCCTGGTCCCTCCTACTGCCTCAGAAGGCCTTAGTCTTTTCACACCAGTCTTCCTAAAATGTTGCTTTGGCTGTGGAATTCCCCTGCTCAAGGACTTCCTGTTCTCTCTCTTGCATCCAACACAGAATTTAAAGTCTCTGTCAGGTTGAGAAAGATTTCTGTGAAAGTATAGGAAGATTACTATAATAACAATGCAACATCTTCCCCTTCCGTCCATTTGTGCTTTTTATTAAGCAAAGATACAGTGAGCCTTATGTTAATTTGTTCAGGTTGTCATAACAAATACTACACCCTGGTTGACTTAAGAAAAAGAAATTTATTTTCTCACAATTCTGGAATCTAGAAGTCTGAGATCAAACTGTTGGCAAGTTCAGTTTCTTCTAAGGGCTCTCTCTTGGCTTATAGGTGGCTGTCTGCCCCCGTGTCCTCACATGGTCTTCCCTCCACGTTCCTCCACACCGCAATCACTCTTAAGAAGGACGCCAGTCACACTGGATTCGTTTCCACCTGAATGATCTCATTTGAACTCAGTTACCTCTTTGAAGACCCATCTCCAAACACAGGCACATTCTAATATACTGGCGGTTAGGACTTCAACATATGAACTCGGAATGGGCCCATAACAAGCTACTACAGGGTGAGGTAAGGAGGACTGGGAAAGGCTCGGAAGGAGAAAAAGATGGATAAAATTGAGTCTCTGCTTTAAGACAGATAAAATCCCACTGCTCATCCAGGAGGAAGCCTTTCTCTTCACTCACACCAGTGCCTGCTTCGGCCTCCCTTTGGTTATCTCTGGTGTTCCTTCTCCCTCTATCTGCTCCATCCTGCAAGGCTCAGTCTTGATCTCCCCCGCCCCCAGTCTCAGAGCCCCGTGATTACCTGACCCTCCCCAGTGGCCTCTGGGGGCTCTCGTTGCACTCAGTGACCTCCAGATCTCCACTCCCAGCCCACCTTAACTGGCTTGTGGCCTCCCCTAAGGAGGGTCTAGTGCAAGGCTGTGTGCAGTTGGTGTGAAACAAATACTTAGCTCTCACAAGATAAAAGTTTTCTCTCCTCTTCTGCTTTCTAACTTCTAAAAGCCATCAAAGGGCAAGAAGTGTATCCACTTCTCCAACAGTCTGTCTCTGCATCTTTTGCGTGAGCACCACCTCTATCAGAGTGCTGAAATGTATTATATTCATGACTTGCTGGGAGGCTTTCTAGTACCAATAAGTGAAATCCCCACTCAGCCTAGCTTGATGAAATATTCTTTTTAGTGTTATATTTTTACTCACTTTCTGGCCCAAATTACATGTGTGAGAAGTGCCATCTTATTCTGTGGGACAAGAATGCTTTCCTCACCAGTGCAAACCATGTAACCCTTGGGTGAAATCTAAGATGAAAAATAACCAGGGTATCTTAAAACATTTTGTATCTTTAGATGTGAACAAATGGCCCTAACACTTTTCTTCTACTGTCATTGGCCAAAAATGCTTCCTTATGTATTGGCACTGGTATCTCAACCACTAATATCTCTTTGAGCACATCCTGGACAGTCATAGGCAGACGCCTCAGAGTTCTCTCTGCTCACTCATGCTGTGGCTGACTTGGTAGTTGAGAATGGGCACCCTGGGACCCAACTATCTGGCTTCATATCCAGGCCCTGATGCCTACTGGCTGTGTGACCTTGAGCAAGTTCCTTAACCTCTCTGTGCTTCATTTTCCTGATCTGTACAATACAGATCCTAACAGAATCCCTCTGTGTGGATAGCAAGAGGATGAAATGAGATGATTTTGATAATGTACTTGACCTAGAGTCTGGTTCACATTTGTTCCCAGAGAAAGAGGAGTGTTGATATCACATTACCCTTCACAGCTATCTGCCCCTTTAAACTGTGAGCTTCCCAAGGAGAAGGACACTATTACTTAGGGTGACACGGTGCCTGGAACATCATAATCATCCAGGTAACATCTGTGGGAATAAACACATAGAACTAACCCAAGTTCTAGTTTTAAAACTCATTTTTCCCCTTTCTAAAATATAACAGGAAAGTCACATAGCCCTTTTAAAAGTTTTCAGTGAACTAAATAAAGCCCTCCCTCCTCTTATCTTTTGGCCTCATCCTTAAGTTCTCAGTATAAACACCCCACAATTCTGCCTAACAGAATTACACATGTGCAAATTATCTTCTTCTCGATGTTCCCTGAAATAAATACTTCTGTGTAAGAAGGTACTGATAAAAGCTCTCCCCACCACAGAAGAATGAAAGTAATACCATGATGTGCATCCCGGAGTGAAATGAACAGGGACTGAAAGTGCAGCTGAAAATCCCTGGAGGCACCTTCCCTGGCAGCCACTGCTACCTCCTCGCTGCCGCCCCGCCAGCACCAAAGCTGAGCGCTCAGGGCCGTGAGCCTCATCCTATGCCTGCGTCATGGTCCCCACTGCCCACACCACACACAGACTGATCTTGGTTATTTTTATTATCTGACAATTTAAAAAATATGAGCTCAACTATGTATATGAAAAATACACCTTGCTTATGTTAAAAGAACCCTTCTGCCAAAGATTACACAAATGCCAAAGCCATTAATTATTTACTCATTTAATTATCTACAGACAGACATACAGGTGATTTCCAGAACCTCTAAGACATCATGGGATCTGAGGCTCCAGGGTGGGGCCATCCTTCCAGAACATTCCTCATTGTTTACCAGCAACAATACTAGCCACTTGCTGGCTAAAGACAGAGCAAAAAGAAACATGTGATGAGGTTTTCTACTCCTACAAAGCTATAAGCATATACATTTTAAAACAGAAAATTTGATATAGCAGAAAACCTATACCAAAATCATCTTGCTTTTGTTCTCCCCTTCCCCGACCAAATTACCTTGCCACTTAGAGACTTTAGTTATAGCATCAAATACAGCAGAAAATATACAGTCATATAATTTTCAAAGGACTACTAACACAAAATACCTTGAAGTACTTCAGGGGAAAAGATGAAGTGGGTGAAGGTGTTGTTCCATGGGCCTCCTTTGGGTCCTGAAGGCTGACCTGTTCCCCCAGTAAATAGCAGGCCATGGGCTACACTGACCCTTAGGTACTGGCCCTAGGACACTCAAACAGACTCAGAAACTGATGACTGGGGCGGGGGGCGGGAAGGAGGAAGAGAAGCAACACCTCTTTAAAAATGATTTATCTCCATTTTTCAAGACTTGCCCTGTCACACAAAATGAGACCCACCAAGAGAGATAGGTTCAAACATATATCAGAAGGAAAGGATGGTGCTTTTTTCTCACAGGGCGAGACCAGAAACTACAGCTGTCCTGAACTCCAGATGAGTATTCTGGTTTCACACTTGGTATCCCTGGCCCTTGGTCGCTCTCCCACTGCCTCTGAGGGCGACTGAGGGAGCCATGCCTCCCCAGGGCATCCGTGGGCCTGTGCTGACGTTAGGAAACAGGGCCCTCCCCACACAGCCAGGGTTTCAGTTTCACTAAGTGGCAAACACCATTATGCAAATGATTTTCTTTGTCCATGCCCCCACCCCCATTGCTGTCTTACAATTTTCATTCTTCACTCTGAGATTAATGTACACACAAGGCCAACTAAATATTTGCATCATATTCTCTTGAAAATGCCCAGGTGTAATTTTGAAACAAGATTCTCCTTTCAGAAGGGCAATCACGAATATAAAGTAATGAATTAGAAGCCTTGTCAAGAGTAAAACCCTGAGGCTAGCACCAAACTTCTAACATAAATGGAGCGTGGAAAGGCATGTGCCTGGAATCATAGGAGTTGAAGAAGGAGACACCTGGGGGTGTGCTCTACTCCTTCACGTTGGTCTGAGGGGAGACAAGCCCCACTGAGAGTGGACAGGCAGCCTCAGGCACTTCAGGCTGTGGTCTTGCCTGCTTCTGGAATCCTCAGTGTGGTGGGGTTTAGGAAAACAAAAGTCTAGTTCATATGCAAGTCACGTTCTAAAAACTGAGAAGCACAGCCATTTTTGCCTACATTATATATGATACATTCACAGGTTTCACTCAAGTGATTTGAAGTAATAGCCACAAAAATAATTCCCTCCGACAAAAAAATATCCCAACTGGAAAGAGTGATAATTAAATTTAGGGATGTTTTTTCCCCCTCAATCGTCAGTTTTAGAACAATACTTCTTTTAAGATGTAATCATTAACGTTTCACTGACAAGATTCACATAATATAGTGGATGGTTTTGAATTTTTTCTAAAAGATGTCAAGTGGATACACAGCAGGAGCCGTTTGCTGAATAGCAATTTCTGTTTCCCTGAAAGACGTTCTCCCTTGGTCCCACTTAGCCCCCGTTTCATTTTCAAGGTGCTTTGGCAGGGTTCATATGAAGCTCACAGCTGCAAGGAAGTGACAGATAACTCTGTAAATTATCCTGAGTGCAAAGAAAATCTAGTTCATTTATAAAAAGCTCTTCTAGTAATTATAAACTTAGCTGCAGGTGGGAAACTTTTATAAGACAAAAACTACTGAAGCACAGCCACCTCTCGGAAAGCCCCAGGCAGGAAGAAATCCTCTAGTGACTTGACCCTCAACGTAAAGCTGACCCACACTGAGAGTGAGGTCCCACCCGTTACTGGAAGCCCTCAAAGGTAACGCAGGATGAAGCCCATTCTTCCTTGCGAGGGCTTCCGAGCAAACTGAGAGACTGTTTCTGCCTGTGTGAAAGGTCATGGCACCAGACTAGGTTGGAAAATCTGCAGCTGCCCAGCTAGAGTGCACTTGGGTGTCCACTAGTTACCGGCCAGATGCTGGCTTGAACACTGTCTTGCATTAAACGTCCACAAGATGGGTTCTGTCTCCACTTATAAGTGATCAAACCAAGGCTTTAGAGAGGTTAAGTAACTCACCTGAGGTTCTGAAAAAGCCAGAACTTGAGATGTTTTTAGATTCCATGCACTATTAAGTCTATGGAGCAACAAAACTATCAACGCACAACTTCTGTCCAATGTCTGAACACCATTTACTCCAGAACAGAGCTCCCTCCCCTGCCATGAACATGCAAGTTGACGGTTGCCCAGCCCCTCTTGGTCTGTGTAGACATCTCTAATTCGTGCTGGAGTGTGGAATTGGGGGTTTTATTGTTTCCACGCACTAAAACCATGTTCTCCAAAAGCTCTGTCAATAAAAAGCTTCTATCTTGGAGGCTCGTGGACTATCTTGGTTTAGGACTCTCTCTAATGTCTTGACCTGCAGAGAACCCTGCCCCTCTCTTACTTTTGGATAGAATCTAAGAATCTGGGTTCTTTCCCATTATACAGGGGACTCTTGTCCCCTCCCTTCCCTTCCTCTTTCCTGGGGAACTTTGCAGTGGTCACCACTCTAGCTGTGGGATGATGCTGGGGAGAGAAGGGCCCCCTGCTTTCTTAGTGGTAACATCAACAGGTCTTCAAATCAACTTGCATATTGGTGTCACAGTTACGGAAGTTTCAGTCTTCTTAGTCTCCAAGTACCCCCAGGCAGGGTAAATGAGTTCTCACTGGACACCTCAGGAAACTTTCCTGGAACTTGCTTCTTGTGAGTGTGTCTGAGGTACAAACATCTCACATCCTGTCACCCCCACCCCCTACACACATCTGGCCAACCATTTGATCTCAAGGTGGCAAACACCTTTACAAGGACTCACACGAACACATCAGGACAGGGTAGTCCAGGACAGTGTCTGAAACCCCCAACCAGCTGCATAATAGTTAGGAAACACCTCTGATTCCTCAGGGCATGGCTACCATTCACCCACAGAGAAATACTGAGCCCCATAAACGACAAGCCTTCATTATTTGTGAGAGAAAGGATATTTCCAAATCTAACCCAATAATTTCTAGAAAAAATAAAAATTCAATTAAGTTACGTAATGCCCCCCAATCCTTTCTCAGAAGGTGGTTTCAAAAGACAGCAAGGGAAACTATTGGTAGGTTTTCAGGTGAAGGAGAGATAAAAGTTGGAGCAAACCAAGGTGCTGGCAGCACTTAAGGAAAAGGAGAGAGGCCAGAGTTCAGGACCTCAAACCAGGGTGAAGGAGAATGGAGACGCGGAGGAGGTGTGGGATGGGGGATTGAAGAGAGGCAAGATGGAGAGGTAGGAAGAAAGCAGGCCTCCCTGGCATATGAGAAGTGGCTGATCCCCTTGGTGATGCACCCCGAGGCTCTGTTGGGCAGGTGCCAGGTTACCTCATGCTCCAACACGGTCAGGAGGATGCAGTACCTGATCTCATACTGGTCAGTGCTCACTGGAGAGTTGTGACTCTAGTTCAGAGTCAAATCTTGGACAAGCACTTTTCCATAGTTTTTCTGGTCATTTTCCATTTAAAGTCAATGTGTTGATTATGTAATTTTACCACCTGCCTCAAAGTCCTATTTTTAATAGGAAATTAAACTGGAGCATTTAACAAATATTCCGTCAAGTAAGTCTTAGGGATTTTCATATATATAGACGTATTACATACATAACTATTATTTATATACACCACAGATCTGATGACAGTATTGATGACTTGATTTTAGCTCTTCGTGACTAAGGAGTCTAGCTATGTTGTGTAACAAACACCACCTCCCATATGTCAGCACCTTTCCCAACTAAATTTTCTCACTTAAACTGCATGTCTAGCACTCTCATATCTTTTGCCAAAGCAAATCATCCTTCCATGTGAAACTTCCAAAAAGCTGGGCAATTACAGTATCACTTGAGAGGAGAAAGAGAATACCCATGAAAAACAGTGATGCCTGCCGCCGGAAATGATGGGGCAAAGAAAAAAAGAACAGACCTAAGGAGGAGTAGGTCTGTTGAGACTAAGAGTTAGCTTTCTTAGGTCCAGCCACTGCTGTTTAGCATGCATCTTCTCATTTATTCTTCACAACTACCCTCTGAGGTGAGCACTTTGAAATTTCTTTCACAAATAAGGGCCAGGAAGGTTAAAATTGTTGCCTAAGATCAAATGAAAACCAAACTTTAGATTTTGTATTAAAATCATGAGCTCTCTGACCCAATCTAGGCTTGCAGCTGCCCTGCTTGCTGCTTGCAGGCGGAAGAGGCAGGAGGGCTGTGCAGAGTCAGAGGTGCGCTTACGACTTCGGGAAAGCAGGCTTGGAGGCTGAGTCACTAGGGAAAGGATGACTTCAAGAGGGCTGCAGGGCCCTCAAATGTCCAACTCTCTTCTACAAAGGAAAGTGACCTTATGAGGAAAAAGAGTAAGATACCTAAGGATATTGTCATAGCCACACAGTAGAATTCTAAGAGAAAAAAGGATGACTGAAATATTAAAAGGTGGTATATAGGGGACCTGGTGCTCTCCTGCTGTTGGGAACCAGAGTCCCGCACATAGTTGGTGCTCAATGCACGTTTTTAAATTGGGCTTGGCAGAGCTCTAATGCAGCACTCTCAGGAAAACACAAAGCTAAACAGGCTTCAGAGAAATAAGCCTTATGTCATGACAGGAAGCAGAGCTTCTCTAGCTCTATTCAATCTAACTTTCCTGTCCAAATAACAGGTACTAGGCAGAAGACTGTAGTAGTCAGACTTCCACAGAGAAACAGACAATGGATATGAAAAGAGAGGAAGAGAGCAAGAGATTTTAAAGAATTTATTCATGTAACTGCAGAAGTTGGAAAATCCAAAACCTGCAGGGTAGACCAGCAGCCTGGAGACCCAGGGAAGAGTTTCAGTTTGTGTCTTAAGGCAGTCTGTTAACAGAATTCCTTTTGTGTTTTTTCTGCAAAAAAAAAAGTCTTTTTCTGTTAAGGTCTTCAACTGACTGGGTAAGGCCCACCCACATTATGAAAGTATCTGCTTTAGTCACTATCTACAAATTTAAATATTAATCTCATCTAAAAAATACCTTTACAGGAACATCTAGAATAATGTTTTATCAATGATCTGGGTACTGTGGTTGACACATAAAATCAACCATCATAAGAACCATAACAGTATGCAAAGCAACACAGGCCCAGGATCAGGGGTAGATGATAAAAGGGGACCTGGATAATGAGAGCTGGGTGCCGCCTCCTTCCTCAGTGGTCTGCAGCCTAGCAGCCAAGAAAGGAGCTCTTAGAGCCACCGTGGTGAGCTGCTCTGGCATCCATAAGACATGGGTAAGAAGGGCAAGAGGTAACTCCATAAACCCTGAATCTTATGTTTACCCTTGAGAGGATTCCAAAATGCAAACCCCCAATGCTTCAGACCTTAGAAAAGGAAGTGAAGACGCCAAAAGCCATGTCACATCCAGCCAGTTTCTTGTGTGTGTGTGTGTGTGTGTGTGTGTGTGTGTGTAAGGATCTCAAGATTAGTAAATCAAAGAAATATGGAGAGTAACCTATATTTCAGCAGAGCACCTGGCAAGGATGTTCTAGAGGTCAAGATGTAGAAATACCTTCAGTCACAAGTTTAGTAATTTCACAGTTGGTTCAACTGTTCCCAAAATTCTGACTGGTGTCACCTGGAGGGCTGTCTCCCTCCTGTCATGTTCCAGACTGCCATCTTTGAGCCTGTCCTGTACACTACTTTTCAGTGACTTGACAACAATACAGTCGGTGTGCTTGTCAGACCTGTCCCTGGGGAAATAGTGCATTCATCAACTGATTAAGAGAACAGACGGGGCCCCCCTGGTGGCGCAATGGGTTGAGCGCAGCTCTGTGGAGCTGTCAGCAACTGCGGCGAGAGTTCGAAGTCTGGTCAGGGAGATTCCCACATGGTGCAGCAGACCTTTCCTGCCTCATCCGCTGCTCCCCTCAGCAGTGTATTTTGGTCAATCTGCCTGTTCTGCTCCCCACCTTGTCTCTGGTGAGCGCTCTCACTGTCCCATACCTCTGGCCTGCACCCCAGCTTGTATGCAAAAATAAATAAATCTTTAAAAAAAAAAGAGAACAACAGAAAACTCTGAAGGAATAGGATAATGGTTTATATATTCCAAAATGGAATTTAATGAAGATAGGATTAAATGATGCACTTTTGGTTGCAAAGGAAAAAAAAAAAAAAAAGCTTAACTCCTTAAGTTTAGAGCGCAGGAGCAGAAATTAAAGAAGAAAATATCTAACGAGATTGTAGTAGTACTAAGTGTAATGCAAGCATAACATGGCTACCAGCTAAGCACAGGGTTCCAACATGTCTAACAGGGTCCGATAAGGTGGGAGGTGGTGGCTCATTCTGCCTCTGAGTTGGTTAGACTTCATCTGAAGCATCTTGTTTCTTTTATTCTGAAAGCCACAGTTTTAGAAGGCTAGAAGCAGCTGATAACAATCGGGAGAGTGATCAGAGAATGATGGTTTTGCTCGTTGGGCTTGAAGTCATCAAGGAACTGTGGGCCTGGGTATATCTTGGAGGGACAAGAGAACAGACAGATTGAACTGCTCTGTACCAAGGGGAAGAATGTGGATCATAAACTGACAAATTTTCAATAAACAAAGTGGTTCAATGAAAACTGGAATTTCCCAGCCATTAGAGATGACCTTGTATCTATCATTGAAGGGGACATCACAGTGTTAAGAAGTATAAGTTTGTATGAGAGGGTCAGGGGGGTCCTATGTAACCTTGAAGGGGAGTCTAGGAAAGAAATAATATCTCTGTGAAATACTACAGCAAGTGCGTAAGAGTATAAAGAATGACGTAGCTGGCATTTTCCATGATCTACTTGGTATCAAACTCTGTGTTAAGGTTTGCATTTCACACCAGGCACAGTCTCCAAAATACTGTTATCATTTACCTCCACATTACAGACAAAGATGTTTAGATTTTGGGATAAGGACTGAATTGTCCAAACTTACATGATTAGTGAGTGGTGGATTTGTTCAAACCCTGGTCTGTGGGACTTCAGTGACGAAAGAAGCAGCACTTCCCAGGGAATAAGGCAAATAGATTTTGTATTAAGAGCATAAAATGGGAGGGAAAGTCTGGGAGAGAGAACTACGTTGTCTCTCCTATACGAGTAGAACATGTGGGAGAAATTAAGGGAAAAAAATTACAAAGTAAAATGAACAAAACCCATAAATCCTGGGCAGAATTTAGGCTGAAAGTATCACCAAAGACAGCCAGTGCTTTGGAGGATAATCATAACAATTTGAACTTGAAAGATCCATGGGAAAAAATCACGGAAGGCGAGTCAGATGGAAGTCTTCCTGTGATTTAGACAGAATTTCACAGCAAGTAGGAAGTTCTACCTGCAAGAATGAAGCCGTGTCCAAAAACCACTAGGAGTCCATGAAGAGAACAAAAGCTGATCAAAAACCTGGGTGACCCCAAGATCTGCCCTGTCAGAGGACGAACAAGTCAAGCCATTGATGAGGACTTGTAGACACTTATCTCAGGAATAGAGGGTCCTACGCAGAAGACTAGGATCCCCTGTGTTCCAACAAGCCCAAGAATCATATCTCACTTACTTGCAATGAACAACGGGTCAAAATCTGATCCACTATGACTGCCCCTATAACAAGAGATGCAGACAAGACATAGACACACAGGAAAGACCGAGAACACGACAGAAGGTGGTCGTCTGCAAACCAAGGAGAGAGCTCACAGAAATCAAAACTACCAACACCTTGGTCTTGGATTCTAGCCTCTAGAACTGTGAGCAAATAAATGTCTACTGTTGAAGTGATCTAGTGCTTTGTTATGACAGTGCAAGAAAACTAACACACATTTCAAAACCACTTTGCCTTTTCTACTTGGTTACAACAGCTGCAAAATATCCAGGTCTGATATCTCCTGGGCCATCAGACACAACTGAGGCAGCCCCAGCCAGCAAGCACTCAGGAAACCCTCAACCTACATGAGCTCAACCAACATATGAACCTTGATTTCACAAAACTTAGTAATATCCTCCCAGTGGAATCTTCAATAATAAGAAAAATGGTAGAAAGCCAAGATTTCAATATTAGCAACGCAGAAGTACACAGATACACACGGACCACAGTTAGCTCAGGGTAGTTGAGAAGCGAAAAAAATGAATTCATGGTTAGTGTCATGATAAGATAAGATGGTGGAAAAGTGCCCAACATCACAAAAGAAAACCTCAGGTTGGAGTGATATTAACACTGTCATCTGCGATAAATAAGACTATTCCAAATGGACGTAGCCTTTTAAAACAAGAGAACTTTCTGCTATTTGGAACCAGCAAAATTCACTGCTCACTGAACTGTCTGTCCTGGAATCAGATAAATTTGCACCCTGAAGTTGCTAATGACAGGTTACATAGATAATTCCAATAAACTATATGGTGGGGAAGTCGCAGGTTTTGCAGTTTAAGGTTCAATTTTCAAGCTCTTCTTCTGGAATAACTTTTGGAGCCCACCACGCATTTCATAAATGCTTAATAGAGTGACAGATTCTGTGTGAGAGGTTTTGGAAATCATCAGGTGAAGTGAACCAGGTGGGGGCCTGCCTGGGGCCATGGGGTTCTCACTTTAACTTCAGTGTGGGTTCTGAGAATAATCAACACCGCTACTCTCACAAGAAAAATTTCAGCATGTTTTCAGCAATGTCAGTTTTGGCAGAAATATCTTTCCAGAGGGCTTTTCTCATTTGCATATTTATGAGGGCCCATGTTCTTTTGCATATTTCTGTCTTAACAGACTTGATGGGAACAAACTCACCTTTTCTACTGACTTCTGTACCTCTACCTCTGTGTGTTCATTCACCAGCCAAATGACACCCAGTGCCCCCATACATGCTCAGTTGAATTTGCCTGCCCCCTGTGACGTTACACATGCTGACCTCCACACACCTGCACAGGCTGTCACCACCACTGCACGTCCAAATCCACCAGCCTCCAAGTCCTGGTCCAAACACTGCCTCCCTTGCTAGCACCGCAAGTCCCAGGGTAAGTCTTTCTCCATACCAGGACTTCAGCTCATCTCACCGGAACCCCACCACACCCCTCAATTCCCAGCACTTCCCCTTCCTCCTCAGGCCTTCATTGCTTAGGCCTTTCTCCTTCTAGGTGTAAATCCTTTCCCCCAGGACCCTTGTCTGGCTCATCACTGAGTCCTCATCACTTTCTATGATGCTTAATGAAATGTCTGTGATTTTTCACTTTATTCAAATCTCATTACTTCCTCATTGCCATGCAGAAATATTTCTTAGCATAATTTGGTGCTCTTTATAATGTAAGATGAATATATCATGTCTGCCTTTCTAAGAACTAAATCCTTCCATCAGTCTGCCATTCATTGAGGAGGAATTAAAATTTCATGGGTGAAATGTCTGCATATGGGACACACTAGGCCATATTCACATGTGCATAAGATAAAGTAGCAAGATGGGAATATACAGAGAACAGAAGCCGACTGGATTTTTCCAGAGATGGTCCAGAGTTGCTATATTAGATCCAAATGGAAAACCTCGGTCTAGAAAATACTGTCCTTCAAATGCTCTTTGTTTCATGTATGAACACTAAGCCCCGAAGTCTGTGACTTCCAAACCACAGGGCTTGTTTGAATTATCTACTTAGTCCTTTATTAACAACTTCAACGTGTAAATTTGTGAGATTCCTAGACAAGCAGTTCAGTGATTGGCGGATTTTGATGGTTCCAAATAACAAGAAGTCCCCTTGCTTTAAAAGAACAAGCTCCAATTGCCTTATTAATTGCTTATCACCTAATACTCCTAGGATTGTAACTAATGACCAATGACGATAAGTAATGATGAACCAGTGGTTTGTCCATTCCAGCGAAAGGGTATATTTAGGCCTCCCACTTTTCCCAGTTTCTACATGGAAAACTGGCCAAAGGAACTGGTCATTTCATGGTAGGCAAGAGAACACACTGCCATGATGCACTCGGCATGCAGGTGTCCCCAATTTGTATTGGTAGCTGCTCATCTAATGCACACTGAGGGAAGGGGAGGCCTCCCTCAATAGTATTCTTAATACTTGGGTGAGAAACATACTTCCATCCCATGCCCACCCCTCATATGGTCAGTTCTTCTCCTCACCCACCTGTACAGACAGATGCTCTGTTAGGAGTTCTCAAAATGTCAGGGGTGATATGGGCACCCTAGATTTGCACACCTTGGTCAGTTCTGCAAGCTGACACTTCTGTCTTGATCATGGCTCTCTTGGATCCATCTGCCACCCTGACATGTTCTGGGTCTGGGCCTTCCTGGACACCTCAAGTTTTTGTGTGGAGGATGCCTTCCAAGAGTCTCCAGTACGTCTTCACTTTAATTCTTCCCACAAAGCTGCTTTCTAAAGTTGCACGTTCATCATCTTATCTTCTGCTCAAAACCTTTAAGCACTACACACACATGCACACACATACACAGACACACCCAAACATGTTGCCTGCAGGTGAAAGCCCAGAACCCGTCATCTGTGATCAAGGCTCTAAGAAACTGCCCCAGCCTCATCTTCATCCTGTCCTCCTCCTCCTTCTTCGCCCCAAGCCCACTCAAGCTGGCCACCTGACACGTGGCACCTGCAATAATATGCCCTAGCCATGCCACTTCTCCCACACAGGGACCTTTTGCCATTTTTTAATTTCAATCCAAATGCCACCTATCTTTCAGCCAATACCACATACTCCTTCTGATCTTCCATAATATTCATGTTTTATCCCAAGCTGCATTCTTCAGAACTCCTATGAAACTCTCCAAGGAAAAATGGGGGTTGGGGGAGATTCCACCACCACTGACATTTTAACACATGCCTCCATGCCATTGTGGTTATTTACAAAACACACTTCAGATGTTTACAGAGAAACGCCAAAGGTTCTGAAAAGCCCTGCAGTTAGGAAAGAAAAAGTTTCTCTTAATTTAACCTGGATTTCTCCCATTGTATATTTGACTTTAGACTCTTCGGCGACATAGCATTCATTATTTGTCATCATTCTGCATCAATCCCTGGTATCCCCTCACCTCCAGTGTTATCTTCACGGGCATAGCCCATGAACAACTGACCCACAGGTGGCCTGAGCATGAAAACAGCAGAGAGGAAGCTTTCTCGAAGCTTCTGCTTCCTATAGAGGCAACAACATTTGAATGTCTTGCATGTTTCATTTCATAAACTACCAGACTCCAAGGACCCTGTCGCAGGGCTGCTCTTAGTGGGCTCTCCATGGAAACCAAACGGAGGCTCACTTGACAGTCATAGGCCTTGAGAATTTAGCTGGGAAAGTGGATTGGCATCATGTCCCTGGTGCTTTCTTTATAACTGAGCCGCAATATCCCTGCTTAGCGGGGGGAGGGTGCTTGAGTCTTGTATCCAGATAGTGATAGAAATACCCAAGTCCCTGTATGCTGAGGCCCCCCGATGCTTCCCACATGAGGTGGGCCTGAACTTAACAGCACGCAGTGGGGTAGTGAGAGAAGAATCTGGGAAAAATGCCTGATTCCTTCCCTCCCCAGGATTGGTGGGTCCATTGTAAAGATGGTCCAACAGCTCCCCCCAGAGCCCTGGACTCTTATTCTGTAAACATTTAGGGTGAGTGCCTGCGTGAGGGCTGAGCCTGCATTCAGTAGCACAGACGCCTGCTGGTGGCTGCCTCCTTTCCCTGTGGGCCCTTCTAGTACAGAAAATACAGACCAAGTGCAGCCAGTGGTGTGGCTGGAGTTTCTTTAATGAGGATGGAATTTCACTGCAAATTCCCTCCCCACCCTTTCATTCCATAGTTTTGGGCCACATTTCATAAATCAGGATCTGCTGTTACATAAACGGGTAGTCAACAGCCCCAGTCACGAAAGGCAGCTATTTTTTCTCCCTCTGGCTCCGCCTTCAGGCAGGGGCTCCCTGGTGCACTGTGCTAGAGGACCATGAGCAAGGACTGGGCTCCCAGGCAAGAGGCGGGGACCCCTTACAGACACCCAGGCCAGGCTACAGAACATGTGAGGCCCAGTACAAAACTGGCACGCATAGCCCTTTGCTCAAAGACTATTAAAGATTTCAAGACAGCAATGTTAGAGCATTAAACCAAGGACGGGCCTTCTGAGCACAGGCTCTGAGCATCAGACCCATGAGACTGGCCCAAACTATATCTGTGATGACCCAAAAGGGAGAATACTGAGGACTCAGTACCGCCTTAAAGTCCCCACAGCAGGGGCAAGACAGAAGCCACAGTATCCTGGGAAGACTCCTTTGAAAAGGATCTCTCTGGCTGGCCATCCCCAGATTTCCGCCCTCTTGAGCTCTTAAGAGGTTTGAGACCCCTCTACTCACCTGTTTGACTCAGCTTCCACCCTTAAGTGGGAGTCCTCTCTTGCCTGTAAATTGAACCCATTTTTGCTCATCTATCTCTTTACTCTTGGGCACCAGAGAAATTAAGCTTCTTTTTCACCTGGGCTACATGTTTACTTTTCACACTTCAGGTCAATTTTTTCAATACACACTCACACCTGAATCTCCCCACACCCACAGGCTCCCTGGGCGTGGCCTAGCCTGCATCCAGCGGCAGCATCTGCCTTTCTGGGAGCAGACCCCCCCATTGGATCCATTTATTCCAAACTTCTCCTTCGTGCTCCACTGACATCTCCCCTCTGCTATGGCCCTGAAGTTTCTCCACCGTGTTCACTGCCAGTTTGCCCCCCACCCCCATTATCTGCCCTGACCTCTTCCTGTTTCTATCCCATCTTCTTTAACAGCCCTGAGTTTCCCTCCATCCCTTCCCCTAAGTCACAAGGATGTCTGAAAGACAGAAAGGCTTTGTCACTGCATTCAACCCACCCCAACCACAATTACCTATGTCACACCTTCCAAGTTCTCCGACACAGAACTTTAAAACTTAATATCTATTTTTAGCAGAAAGCAGTGGACTGCTTAATAAACATTGTCAGAAAAAAAAAACTGTTGTCCATTTAGAGAAAAATTAGATACCCTACTTCAAATCTAAATAAAAACAAGTCCATATATACAGTTATATATGAGAGAACATTTTTGAAATCTAAAAAAAAAATGAGGCAAAGGATGCTAGGTGGACTTCACTATTCTAAATTGAAAGGAAGATTGATAAAGTTATCAATTACTTACGCAACTACTAACTATGCAAAAGAAATGACTAGAAAGAAACATGCCTGAATAGGAATGACAGATTGCTCCAGCAGACGAATGCCGTTGAGTAGCATTTCTTCCTAGTCTTTCCTAAAGTTAGGACAGCTGTGGGCTGAGGGCTGCCCCCAGAGTTCCAGCAGCGCCCTGTGTCTGTGATGCAGACACACAGCACCTCTACCTCAGGACATTTAACCCACAAACTTAAAATCTTTTCCATGAAGTTTTTGCTTTGTTTCAGCTAATGCCCTCAACTTTACGCTAAAAGAATCATTTAAAAATTTGAAGGCTGGCACTCTTAGCAAACTGCAGTGGCTAGGGACCCCAAATTGAGGTGTCCCCTGTCCAGCCACAATGGCACCCCAGCCAGAGTCCATCTAGCCAGAGTCTGAATGTGTCCAGCTTCTTCTCCCTACTCATAAAGTGGATAAGGGTCTGCAGACCCTCTGAACCAGCCCATTCCCCCTGTGCAAAACGCAGAGCCCAGGCTGTGTCTGGGGGCACCCGCCCGCCCCTTTTTTCAGAGTGTGGGCTCCTCCTCTTCTGACTTTGAAGTCAAGGTTTCACTCTCTTCACGAATACTCATTGCTGAAGGCTACCCTTACTACTAAAATAACTTTCCATGAAATGCTCTGAAAGTGGCTGCTTGACTGTAAATGCCATTATATTATAAGAAATGCCTGAGTCGGTGTGTGGTTACGTCTTGTGTAACTGACTCCACCAGGTTTTCGAGGTGAAAATTGCTCATTTTTGTCATTTCCAAAACCTGACATTCTTTCACTATAATGTGGCAACTTCTCAGTTCTTTAAACTATTTTTTTCTTGAAGTTCTCATGAATTGACGGTTCCTGTTTTTCTGAACTGCTTGTCGAACGCATGTTTGTGTGAGGCTCATAGTCATTATTGTTCAATAAGAATTGGGGTGAAAAGTCCCTGAAGAAAACGTGATTTTCCGGCTCCTTGGGGGTGAGAGGGTGTCTCTGTCTTCTTTCTATAAACTGTCATTGGAGTGATGCGTGTACCAGGGAGGGAGGGAAAGGAGCAGAATGACAATGTGGGTGAAGACCAAATTTCCATTTTTGACAAATTCCATTTGCATTTCCGCAGTTAAGGAAAAGTCCAAAGAAAGTGATTGCATTTTATTCATTTAAATGAAAAATGATTCCTAGCCTTTAGGCTGCTTGCTCATCTGTTGTCAGCAGAGGTCTCTAGGGTGACTAGTCTATGCTGAGCTGGACCTCGGTTTGGCAGCAGCTTGGGGAGCTCGCCAGCCCCTGTAGGGATGCACCCTAGTACTGTCCTAAGGCACAAAGTAGCATAGAGTAAGTGGCTTAAACCACAAAAATGTATTCTCACATTTCTGGAGGCTGGAAACCTGAGATCAGGGGTGCGGGCAGGGTCACGATCTCCCTCAGGCACCAGGGGAGAATCTGTTTCAGGCCTCTCTTCCAGCTTCTGGGTAGGGGCTTGCTTGTGACAGCTCAAGTCTAAGCTTCATGAGGTGCACACTCCATGTACAAGTTTGTGTCCAAATTTCCCTTTTAATAAGAACGCCGTCGTATTGGAGTAAGGGAACACCTGATTCCAGTGTGACCTCATCTTAACTAAATACACCTGTGATGCCCCTATCTCAAAATGAGGTCTCATTGTGAGCTACTGTGGAGTGGGGGTTTGGGAGCAAGACTGCAACATATGAATTTTGGGGAGACACAATTCAACTCATCAGACATGCAGAGGCCCTAAATAATGACTCACAAAGTCTGGTCTCCTACTCACTTTTTGTCATTTCTTCCACTGGTTGCTTCCCTCAACTCATTCCCCTGAAAGTAGTTGGCCTTCTTGATAAACACAGGCCCTTTGGCCTTCTTCTCCTCCTTGCTCCACCCCCCACGTCATCACCTTTGCTAAGAAGGCAAACAAATGGCTTTTAAAGTATGAAAGTCCATACAGCTCCAAGTCTTGCTGCTGATTACCAGGGCCCCTCTAGGATGTGCCTCTCAGGAAGGGCTGCTCGCCAGCCTGACCTCTAAGGAGGCTGTCTGGCATCAGCAGAAATACCCAGCCTCCCTACACCCCTGTGCTGTCTTCTGTCCCCCACCCCGTGGTAAAATCCAGGAAACCCCTAGGCCCTGGGACTGCTGTGAGGAAAGTAGTCTGCTGAGAAGCTGACTGTGGTAGTGGGCCGAGCTGCCTGCTTAGGCTAGAACTCTGGCTCCCCCACTTGTTAGCTATGTGGCCTCAAACTCTCCTTCCTCTCTGAAGAATGGGGATCATCGATTAGGGTGATTCAGTGAGTTAAAGTGTGAGACACTTACAAACAGTGTCTGGGGGCCTCCCTGGTGGCTCAGGGGTTAAAGTCTGAGCACTGTGAAGCTATCGGCAGCCACTGCAGCACGAGTTCGTCCCAGGCCAGGGAGCTGACCCATGTGGCGAAGCAGACCTCTCCTCTCTCACCCGCTGCTCCCCTCAGCAGCGTATTTCAGTAGATCTGCCTGTTCTGCTCCCCACTCTGTCTCTCTCATGCCCACATCACTGGCCCACACTCCCCGTTCTTGTATGCGTAAATAAATAAAATACTTTTTTTTTTTTTAAATAAGAACAGTGCCTGACCCAGAGTTGGTGCTTGTAAAAAACTCAGCCATGGCTCCATAGGGTACCTCTCTCTGCTTCAGCCAGAGCATTGCATAGGGGAGGTTTGTTAAAAAAAAGTCTTAAATAATTCTTTTGGGCATTCAGTTTCCAGTACTTCATCGATCGGTTTTGTAAATACAATTTGGTGTTAAGTGACCCTGGGGGACCAGGACCCTCATGAAGCACAAGGTGTCCGAGCCACTGTTCTCCATTCTGGCCATCCACCTGTTTCCAACTCCAGCCCCTGAGAGAGAGGCTTAGAACAGCAGACCCCAATGATGGCAACCTGCCCCTCTGACGCCTAGGGCTTTATGGGTAAGGGGAGCCCACACAAGGTGCCTTCCCACCCATTGTTCCCATGGCCCAGGATGCCTGGGTAAGTGCAGGGCCCACCCAGGACACAGCAGAAGGGGAAACTCACTGACCCCACTTGAGCCCTGACATTCAGCGGCCAGAAGCTAATCGCTGTGCTTAGATTATGTGAGCAAATTATTTTGAAAAGACAAAAGTGGTTTAAAAGCAAAGTGCATTTGTTATGTTTTGTTGGAAAATAAGGGAGAAAAGAAAAAGATCCATTCCCCCTTTTGCTTATATTTGCATAAAGAAACTCTGGGCAGATACGTAAGAAACTAAGAAAAGGTTATGGAGGGGCAGTCACGGGAACAGGGTGGGAACCTGGGTAGGAAAAACTTTTCACTAGACACCTTTTGATAGAGTTTCACTTTTGAACCTTATTCAAACAAATTAATTAAAGCAGGAAACTCTTTCCCCCCTTCACCATATATTTGGATTAAAATAGCCTTTCTCCATGCTCATCTCAAGAAATGCTAAACAGCATCTACTGAAGGTCAGAACCACCTGTAACAAGAGTCACTTTGCGGGTGACCCCTGAGTGTGCCCATGGCCCGAGGGGCTCCCTATGATGAACCAGAGCTCTGGAGACATTCCCTGAGGCCATGGAAGAACAGCTTCGGCAGGGGTCACTGAGAAAAGTTGTCCTCTTTTGGAAATAATCAATGTGAATGATTCTAAAAGACTTGAATCTAGATGTGGTCCTGGAAAACAGAACTCAGTGAAGTCTAATGTTCAGTCTATTGAAGAGTTATGGTGTTTTAGACAAGTCTGGGAATTTCAGTGCTGCCTTGAACTGTGCATAGTTTATCTCTTAAAAGCTTAAGTCTGCTCATCTGCCACATGGACTGGTAGAGCCCAACACTCCTGGATGGACAGATATGAGATTCAATGAGCTTATAGATGTAAACCCAGCACATACCTGGCCCATCAGCATTAGTTTCTCCACCCGCTAATCTTGCCAGTACCTTCTTGAACTTAATTGATTCAGTGCACACAGTTTAAGAGCACGGTGAATCTCCTCTAGTCCTGCTGAGATGTAAATTAAACCTCTGACCTGAGAACCTAGCAGCTCCACTTTCTACCAGCAGAACACTGAGTAATTGTTAATGCTCTTTGGAGTCTGGGACTCTCTATTTTATAAAATATGAACAATCTCCATTTCAATAAAATATCCATCACCTGCCACTGACTATTGATTTTTACAGAAAGCAGTGGAAATTAGAGTTTCAGTGTCCTAGTAACTTTGGCACCAGGTAAGGAGAGGACCAATCCAGAGGGCGCTGCTTGAAAGACTGTGGGAGAACCAGGGGTGACTGCTATTAGACCCCTCTCCAATGACAGTTCCTGTTCTGTCCCAGTGTCCCCGAGATGGACTCAGCCAGCAGCCCAGAGCAGGGGATAGCCAGGCGGGTGAGTGAGACTGCTGGGAGGCTCCTTTCTCACCCAGAACCTCCTGGTGTGCAGTCACCTCCCCGTGCTGCTGGGTGGCAGTCTGCACTCACTCTGAGCCTCACCTCTCCTTCCGCAGAGCTTAATCTGAGCAGGCACTTCTGGGGACTTCAAAGGGACCGCTACACAGAGACAACCACCAGACTGTCTGTCAGGCCGGCTTGGTGGCGCCAGCTTGAAAGGCATATCTGAAGCGAATCAAATATATTCAGCCCACAAACTGAGGATGTAACTATGTACGAACTAAAAACAACTATCATCGGCAGACAAAAAGCGTTCAAATGTTCTAGATGTCGAAGGTAACTTACAACAAATGTCTCACTGACGACTGCCCAAGTGTTAACTAGCACTGCCCAAACAGCTCTGAGCTCAGCATGGGGGAAAGACAAAGCAGGAGAGAAGGAGGCGGCTACCCACTAGATGTCTACTGAGCACTTAGATGATTGCTACCTGCCCGCTTATCTATGGATCACATCACGCATTTGACTATACAAAATGTTTCACTGCCCTTCCATCCACATATGTGAAACCTGTGCACAAGGTGAGACGTTCACATTCAGGGAGAAACCCTAGCGTGTCAGGTGTGGCCAACCTTGAAGTTGATGCCTGGTGGAGGGCCAAGGTGTCTGCTCTGCTCCATGTTCACCAAAGGCCTTTGGTGAAGATGTCAAGGGGATTCCTCTCCAACTTGCAGATAATGGAAGGCCATATTTTTTGTAACATCCAATCTGGAACTAGGGATATGTGAAGTTCTACTTCAGTTTAAAAAAATATCAGGGCCTCCCTGGTGGCGCAAGGGGTTAAATCTCAGCCTATGAAGCTATCGCCAGCCACTGCAGCATGAGTTCGATCCCCAACCAGGGAGCTAACCCACATGGTGCAGCAGACCTCTCCTATCTCGCCCGCTGCTCCCCTCAGCAGTGTATTTCAATAGATCCGCCTGTTCTGCTCCCCACTCTGTCTCTGGTGAATCCTCTTGCCCCTCCCCCACATCTCTGGCCTACACCCCAGCTTGTGTGCAGAAATAAATAAATCTTAAAAAAAAGTCAAAAAAAAGGGGCCTCCCTGGTGGCGCAGCGGTTGAGCTCTGCGCTGTGGAGCTGTCGGCAGCTCGCGATGCGAGTTCAATGCCCAGCCAGGGAGAATCCCACATGGTGCAGCAGAACTCTCCTGCCTTGCCCGCTGCTCCCCTCAGCAGTGTATTTCTGATCTGCCTGTTCTGCTCCCTGCTCTGTCTCTGGTGAACTCTCTCGCCGCCCCATGACTCTGGCCTGTACCCCAGCTTGTATGTACAAATAAATAAATCTTAAAAAAAAAAAAGTCAAAAAAAAAATCAAAAACGAACCAAAAAGTCAGCACTTGAAATGCCAAATGAGGGAGCAGTGGCAGGACTGCCAGATGACAGTGAGTACAGTGGGGTCCAGTCACCCAGGATCCAAGCGGCTGAACAGCTCATCCCTGTTGCGTCCTTCAAGAGCCATGGAAAGAAGGAAGAGCTCAAACATAAGAGCTGACGCCCATGCCTTTGGAAAGGCTCTGAAGAAGCTGGTGTTGTATTTCAGCAGTTTCCAGGGCAGAATACTTGCTCAGTGAATGGTAATGAATGTGTCAGGTTATGACCACAGCTATGACCATGGTTCTGACCGATTGGCTTCAGGGCAAGAGGAGCAAGTCCCAGAAAACAGGCTTTGATGACTTATGAAACCCGTTTTCAGTCCTTTTTGCAGTGACAACTAGGTTGTCTCTGGAAGGAAGGTCGAGGTTTAAATGTAGACTAGATGACCACTGAAGGGTCTCACTTAGAGGGGCTCCTGTGGTGGACCATGCCCTTCAAACCCAGAACATTCCTGATGCAAAGTGAACAGTCTCTGTAATGAGGCTGACTCCAAGTTGGGTTGCTGAGCACCCACCTTGTGGGTCGCCTCATCCATACAGAGGACCAGAGAGGTTCGGTGACTTCCTCATGGCCACACAGCTTATAAGGAGAGCCGGGATTCTACTCCAGCTGCCCTGTCCATATGGGAAACACAAGGCAACACACAGATGCACAAATCCATTGCCATAATATCTCTACTCAAATGTCTTCTCATCAGACGGACTATCAGAGACAGCAGCAGAGCTACACAGTGCCCTTCTCACAACCACCTTAGCTTATCACCTGCCTGCACAGGTCACAGTGAGCATTTGTTGGAAAGTGAATGAATTCATGAAGGGATGAACAATTGAATCTCTTTCTCTTAACTGTCTAGGGAGCCAACATTCCCCCTGGGCCTAGAGAAAAGGAAGTGTGGAGGCAGGATTATGGAGCTCAGATGCTAAAGTTGGAGTGGATGCCCCAAGGCTGGGGTGGAGATCCTGGGCCCACAAAAAGACTCCTAAGAGCTGGAATAAATGGCAAAAATTACCAAGTCCAATAATAATAGCTAATTCAATTGACCACCTACCATGTATTGTACTTGCCCAAGAATTTTCATGTAGCAACTCCTCACATCCTCAAAACAACTTCCTGTGGTAATTGCTGCTGTACTCCCATTTGACAGATTAGGAAACTGAGGCCAGTGGATGCAGGTTAACTTGCTGTGCAGTGAGTAGCTAGCTGAGCTGAGGTCAGCTCCTGAAGTGGCACTATGGTTTCCCCAGTGACAAGAAGAAGGCTCAGGGAACTAGAGCCAATAGCACTGTGCCTGGGGCAGTGGCTGGGAGCAAGTTCCGGGAACTTGGAAGGTGGCAGCCTGTCTCCGCTGTCACCCCACACTGCCAAGCTGCGGCTCTGCCGAGCTGGGGCAGGCCTGGCCTGGGCTGCTGCCTTCTGGCCTACCCAGTTCACCTCCCCACTGTTTGTTCTTCCAGGCCATTATGACTGAACCTAGTTGACTGTTTCTCTATTAAAAAGCCAAAAGCCACACTTAGGGAATTTGTGAGAGTTCAATAACAGGGACTAGGCCTGAGTTTTCATTACTCCAATCTAAATTGTCCTGGGGTGGCTTTATACAAACAAAACAAGGATGTCTGTCCCCAAACAGGAAAGATTATAATCAAATTAGCACAAGCCAAGACAATCTGGCTAGGTGTCCCTCACTGAGGCACTTCACTCCCAAGAAACTGTCAAAACAATTGGCAGAAATATCCTGCCAGGTGTTGCCCTGGGGCCTTCTCTGGACAGGCCCATCACCCGGGTATTTGTGGCCCTGAGAACCGCAGGAGGTTTCACCCCCAGGTTGCCCAGAGATGGGTACAGCGAGGCCTGCCCGAGCCGCTCCAGGTGGCAGAGGTTAGGACACCCTCCCACCTGGCCTGCAGCTCCTGCCCCAGGGGCTCGACACCTTGGAGGGGCCCCCAGCCCCTTAGAGTGACCATGAGCCAGGCCTGCCCAGCAGTTGCAAGGCACTCGGGTCATTTGGCAGCTTCTCCCCAAGTGCTCATCCTGCCTCGGGGTACCGGCCCGACTTTCTAAGCCACCCAGGTTAGGAAATAGGGCCCCAGATCTGTGCTGTCCAATAAGGCAAGTGATGGACACATGTGACTATATACAGTTAAATTTAAATTATTTGAAATCAAGCAAAAATTTCAATTCATTCCTCTGTCACACTAGTGCTCTGTGGTCACATGTGGCTTATGGCTACTTATCAGACAGCCCAGACTGTGAACATCCCCAACACTGTAGAAAGTTCTATTGGACAGCCCTGCTCCAGAGAGTGTGGGAAGCCACAAGAAGAAGCCATGTGACTCCCATAGGTCTCTGAGAGTGTTTCTGCCTCTTCTGCTATTATGGCCCTTTCTTGCTCCCCTCCAGGCTCTTAGAGGCCCGACAGTGGTCCACAGGCAGCAGAGGGGGATATGACATTGGCTTGCCGCATGGCTGCAGGAGCAGGGGCACATTTCCAGCAAGGGGCTGTGGGTAGGGGAGAACAGCTGGGGCAGGGCCTGAGGAGCTCTGGAGCCCCACCTATGCTGAGACTTTGGGTGTGGAAGTAACAATTGGGACCACCTCAGACAGCAGATCACCCTCCCTTGTTTTCTGGCACCACATAACCTTAAGATTATGACTCTATAAGTATTAGTACAAGAAAGCATCCCCAATAATGACAGAATCTGAATTTCCCTATAGCCAGGTTGAGGGAGTAAAGACTGGGTGAACTTGGAGTAGATTCAATGTAATTAGACATTTAAGGAATAAAAGAGTGTCATATTTTTGAGACCTTAGCAATGTAGACAGAAGTCCATATCCACTAAACAAATCAATTGGAGTAGCACAATTAGAGAGGGAATGATGGATAATGAAATTGAAACAGGCACAGGATAGGAAAATCTGCTTTGAAAATCCTTTCCATCATTTCCAAAGCTGATATGAACGCTGTGGCTGGCGAGGCCATCAGCAGTCCACCAGAAGCCCAACCGCCTGCTACCCTTGAGGTGTCTGTGGACCACACACACTCCAGAGCCACCCCTCCAGGGACTGGCCTACACTCTCCAAGATGGGGCCCTCTGTGGGTGCTCTTGCTTGCCCCCAGGACTGACTTCAGCTTGGAGCAAAGAGAGGATGGACCTGACCCATAATATGCTTTAAATGCTTTATTTCAAAACCAGAAGAACCCGAATATAATGAAAACAAAAGTGTAACGATGAATTCAGCCTGAACACCATTCATCTTTTTAACAAGACAGTAGTAATATGTTTTTTCCTGAGGAAGGGGGCCATGAAAGCAAGAGTACAGGGGTTGCTGGAGGTCACGGTGCAAGCCTGAGCCCCTGCCCCTATGGCAGAGATAAAAAGGCAGTCCCCCAGAAAAGGGACTCTGACAAACTGAATTGCAGCAGTGAGTTCTCCCTTTGCATCATGCAGGTAAATTCACTCTGAAAATAGTCACATGTCCAGAAAAAGCACGTGGCCTCCCCAAAGTCCTGTGACCCTCTGCTCTATGATCTTTAGCACTGGCTTCCTTCCTCTAAATTACCTGGTTTCAGTATGGTTGCTGAAGCTCCAGCCATCACTTCTGTATTCCACACAAGAGGAGGGAGGGAAGTGGGAGACAAATGGTGAAGCGTCTTAGATGTCAGGCTCCTTTAAGGGACCTCCCTACTATCCCCAATTACCTATTGTAACCTCTTTCTTTCTTTGGCACCCCTATCTGTAAAGGAGCTGGAAGAGGAAGACATAGGAGATAAGATGGAACACCGCAAGGAAAGCATAAGAGGGGCCTTAGGTCCAAGGTAGACCTAGGAACACACTCCTCTCTTCCAAAATCCATCCTATCCACATGCATCCTCAGAGCCCTGCTAGCACCACTAAGGGTGTGCGCGAAGGAAGTGACAGTCACCCTTTCTCTGGTTTTTGAACAGGTTGAATTATGTGAATAAATTCCTCATCCTTGCAGTGGAAACTCTTCCACTTCAGCCTTTCTGCTCTTTGCTGGAATGTTGCTTAACTTTGAAGCCAGATCTCGGTGGTTTCCTTACTGCAGTCTGGAAGGGCATGAAACCGGCTCCGGAGTATGGGGCTTCCAGAAGAGCTGACTGCGAGGGAAGACAGACATAGCTGAGATTCCTAGTGTGTCCTCTGCTGTGTGGAAATATGCTGTTTGGACTTGAATCTACAATTCGTGCCCTGTAGGCAGGAGGAGCTGCGGGATGTGAGGGACCCTTACGTCACTCCCTTATGTCAGCCTCTTGGGGCACTCAGGCCAGGATGATGGTCTGATATTATTGAGCTTATGTCTATGTAATCAGAAATAGGAGAGATCTGGTCTTCTTACTCAGCCCTACATCCTGGGTCAAAGACGCAGAATGATGGGTTTAAAACCAAGTCCCTCCGTTTACTAACAGTGGGACCTTATACATCACCCTGAACCCCTCTATGTCCCAAGTTCCTCATCTGGACAATGAGGATCATGATAGGATCTGCTCACAGTTCTGTGAGTACTGAGTCTCTAAGTGTGAAGCATCTTGAGAAATGCCTGGAACTAAATAAGCACTTAATAAATAGTATTGAATTCTCATTATTTCTTTGGATTAATGGTAAATATTTGCTAAATACATGAATAAAAAGAAATCCTACCTAGATATAATACAAAACCCAAACATGTTATTTCTGTCCCTTTGAATGCCTTCCTCCAAATCCAAAGACCTTGAAGTCACCTTGCGCCTCTCCTGATATTTCCAGTGAAAGCAATGTGGTTATTCCACAAAGTAAACCTTGATCACAGTGGAGCTAAGTGGTTTGTCCTTGAGTCTACTCACAGGGCTGTGAATACTGTAAAATATAAATCTAGCTGTCTTCAGGAGTACTCTGCTGTGGAGATTGCTTGTCACTCATCCAATATCCATACTCTTCTACTTCTTTTATTATCATTAGCAACCTCCATGCTGTCAGGGGCAGGAGTGTACCCAGGGGGAAAAAAACCTACCTTCCCAGACTTCTTTACAGATAGGGTAATCCATGAAAGAGATAGGCTGAAAGGATTAGCTGGAGATTCTAAGAAGTTCTTCAAAGAAGCCTGAATCTAGGATGCTTAAAGTTTTGCCCCATATCCCACCAACCTACTTCCTTTCTTCCTCTTGCGTGGAATGCAGATATGATAGCTGGAACTCCAGCAGCCTTTTTGGAGCCTTAAGAACACTTTGAGGAAAGAAGTCAATGCTAAGGATGGCAGAACAGCAAGATGGATAAACTGGCTGTCCACTGTCCTTTACCCTGTGCAGCCTGCCTCCTGTCTTTAAATTTGTGAAAGGGCAGAGTAGAAATAAGGACTGAAAATACTGTTGATTGTTGCCTGCCTCTTGCCTGAGATCTGTGTTCTAACCAGAACTGCCCTGAACCCATGAGAACCCCAATCCTTGCCCAGCAGCCCAGGGCCAAGCACATGACTATGACTACCCAGCCCACAGTACTGTGGGGGAGAGGGTCCTCTGAATGATGGAACAAGTGGAACAGCAAGAAAGTCTCCCCACAAACTGTCACCATTTATAATGGACCAACATAGGGCAGCCAGCACTTGACATCCCAAGCCCGAATTCCTGGAAAGGAGACACACAAAGCACTCATGCCATGTACTGACAGGGCAATACCAGGTAGGGTAGGCCGAACCAAGGGACACATTTGGTACCACTTTGGGGCCTGCAGAGTGATTGTGAGGTTTGACTTCTGAGGCATGATCTTGAATTATCTCCAAAATTGGCAAGGAAAGGCCATGTTTGTTCAGCCTAGTTTTAAGAGTATCTTACTTAATATTTTCAATATGAGTCAGCTCCATAAACTGTGATGATTTTCAAATAATTTCAGAATGTAGAAACTGACTGTAGCTGGCTTTAGACAGGAAGTGTGAATACAGAGCCAGCTGCTTCCACCCCGGGGGCAGATCTGAGCCAGTGGCCCTGACTTTTCTGGTCATGGCCTGAGCCCGATGGATTACCTGCAGAATCACCCTGGTCCCCCGCTCTGCCTGACTGTCCCCTGCTGATGGAGGCGAGAGGCCCCCCTGTCTCTGATGCACTCTTTGAAGCAGCTGCTCTGCCTGATACACCTCCTGGGAATCCTGGACCTCAAGTGAGTCAAGTAACTGGCCATCCTTCTTGTCTTCCAGGGCAGGTATGTGTGTGTGCTGGGAGGGAGGGAATTCAAGGTAATGCACAGAAAGTGACTGCCGGGTGTCTGGGACTGTCCTTATCATGAGGACTTTGACTTGTGCTGAAAAACGTGATATGGTGCTAGTGACCGTGACATCTGGAACCTCAGGTTTTCCTGGGGAGAAAAAGAAGCATTTCCCACCTAGCTAATCGATAAATGTAGAACATGCCATGTAATTAATGACACAGAGAGGATCTCACTTCAGGGGCCTGAAACCTCATTCCTTGTGGATACCCCCAGGGCAGAAGGTCCAGGTGGAGATAGAAAGGTACCTGTCTTTCTGGATCAGTGAATGCATACTGAAGAGTCACTGAGTCTCCTTACAACCCGTGTACTAATCAGTGTCACACATCTTTACAAAAACTCACAAGGTTGATGCTATTATATCCACATGTTACCATGAGGAAGGTCGCTTGCCCAACATAAGGGTGAATTCACCATAAAGCTACAGGTTTTAGGGACACACCTATTAGGTACCATGGAAACCTCTCTGCAGGAGGGAAAGAGAGCCCAGGTTGAGTGGTGCAGGAGGGCTAGTGAGTGGGAGGCAGGGTCAGCACCCGATAGGCCAATTCTTAAGGCTAGAAGTGCCATGACAACAGGGACTGGGAAACTTCTAGATGCCATCAAATCACCAGCATTTCTTTTAGCAGTAGATGCCCTTTTAAAATATCTGCTCAATTTCTCTTATAGAATGCTTCCCTAGAGAGGAAGCATTCCTGCCTATCCCCTGCCTACACCCACAATTAGACTCAGCTCCTTTACATAGTTGGAAAAGTAAGACTAAGAAGCAAATCATAATAATTAACGCTCTATTTTCAGACATATCCATGGCCTTATTTCTAGCCTTTAAAAATAACTCTTTCTCCTGATTACAAAAGTGATAAAAGCCATTCATCACAGGCTTATTTCTCATAGGAAAGACAAGAGTACTAGTAGCACCTGTACAACTGCCTGAATTCTACATGAAAGAATATAATCAGTGTTGAGAATGAAATAAGCCTCCTGAAAATCACTTCTCAACAGCCCTTAAAGACACAGGCCTGGGGACAAACATGTCCATTAGCTGACATTTTCTCAAAATGGGGACAATACAAAGTTTTGGTGTACACAAGCCACAGGGCACCATCTAGGACCTTTCCCCTTGTATGGGTTCTTCCCCTTGCGAAAATGGCATTTTTCTGAGTACATAAAGAGAGACCAGCCTGGTCTTCTGCTGTGGAAACCCTGGTATCTGCCTTGAGGGGCCCTAGCATTGGCCCTTGCAAGGTTGTGACTCTCATTCTTGGAATAACCATTGACTGTGTTGGAATCTCAGATCTTGCTTGAAAAATCATGGTGCAAAATCCGGAGCCTCAAGCCAAGTGCCTTCAGAGGCCAGGTTGGGTAAGCAGGCTGTAGAAAGCATAGATGGAGCTGGGGTTTCTTCTGTGTCCGGACCCTATTGTAAGCACCAGGTGGATGCTAACTCTCTACTCAACCCGCCACCCCCAGCCATCCTTTTGGGCCCTGGGCTTGGCTTCTGTGTGTCCCCTGCAAGTGTGCTGGCAGAGCACAGATCCTCAACTGGATCTATGATGGGAGAATATGTGACCACACCCACAGTTATCTGAACCCCCCAAGAACCAATCCTGGACATGCCAGCAGAATTTGATGGAGAGAGGCTCCAACAACATTGCATTTTGTCCTTGAACTACCACCATAACTTTAAAAATATATATTTTTGTTAACATTCCTTTCATTTTATAGATAAGAAGAGTTTGGTAAAGGGAGTTTTTCTTCCTTGGAATCCTACTCTTTGAAATTTTAAGCCCACAGTCTTCCCCCACCATGTGTCACATGAAGACACAGCTTTGAGGCTCTTTCTGGGACCACCTTTCCCACTCCATCCCTCAGCGGCTGTGATGTCACGGGACCCTAGGGGCAGCTCAGCCCAGGCCACCCTAGTCCTTCAGAAACACTGGATTTCTTGCCTAATGAACCCCATGCCCAACCAGTTCCATCAAGGCAGAACTTAGAAATGATCAGCATCAACCAAAGGACACAGCGTGGCACAGGGACCTCTCAGCAAGGGGTCCTCTCAGTCCACATAGAGGGCCCCGGCACCGAAGCTGGGAGGGGGCCACTCACACAGGGGAGGCATCCAAAGTTGATTGTCACCAAAGACCACAGTCAAATCCTCCTAGAGAGGTATCCAGCCCCCCTGCTGTGCTGGGGGGCAGTTGCTCTCAGCTCCTCCAATTTTAGAAATCGGTGCTGACTCATTATTAACCCAGGAAGCCCACGCACTCAAATGACTCTACTGAAAAAGCTCCCGTCATACCCTGCTTACTGGTGTGCAGTTTTTTAAGCAAATTCGAAAATTGTTTATCATAAGGTATTTATGACATTTTAACCGTTTCATTTACAGTAACTAGAACGACATTTAAAAAAAAAAGTTTCCTGTATTTTACTTGACAGTAAAACTAAGCTTTATCAGAATAGTAACCTCCTGAGAACACATATCAGGGTCAGATCAGGCCCCAAGGGTTCAGGTACTCCATCCTCATACCTGGCCTCAGTCCCCAGCATCTTTCCTTGCTGATTTTACTGCAGTTTGTAACTTTCAATGTGTGAGGAAAAGGAAAAGACATAAGATAAACTCCTGGAATCATTCATAAGCTTTTAGAGAGGGAAGCCAAAATTCTGCCTCTCTATTGTATTTCTCACACTCAAAGTGGACAGCTCAGACCATGCGGCCAGAAATTGCTCACAGGCTTTTTCCTCCACCTCAGAGAAGCGGAAGCTGGCCCAGCCTCAGCACCCCTGGGTTAGCACCAATTCACCCACTTCCATCTCTGAACTTCACTTTGTCTCCAGACAGGAGTCTCAAACAGCTAGTTTCCTGTCAAGCACTGCTCTTTCTTCCAAGGCAGCATAACACACAATGAGCATCTACACTCTCACAATTAACGACTGAGAAACTCCTTCCAGACAATCAGGCTGAAATCCAGAAACTACGGGGTGGGGGGCTGAGGGGGTCACTTTTCTAAAAGTATGGATCCTCAAAGTCTGAAACTAACACAGAGTCTACTCCAAGACTCAAGCACTTTAGCACAGCGGAGACTGAGGCAAACTGCAGAAATGACAGTGAAAAATGACAGAAACCTACTCACCGGGGAGAAGCTGAAGGCTCCACCGTCCAGGAACTGTGCTGTGAAGTTGGACACTGCCTCAGGCACGGCTCTCCTGGAGCATCAGTTGGAGACTTAAAAAGCAACAGTCACACAGTCACTAATTTCCCTCCATTCCCAATGATGTCCACACGATTGAGACCAAGAAAAAAAAACTAGAAGAAAAGGGGAAAAAAAGGCGCACACCTCAGTCTTCATTCTCATTGGAACGAGATGACTCATGCTGACTCACAACCACCACTTCCTCTCCCGACATTCTCTTCATATTTGCGAGCTGGGCTGGTCCGGTTCCCAGGGTCTCTGCAGCCCTTCCTGGAAGAACAGCCTTCTGGACCCTGGCGGAGAGACCCAAACACTGACCCCACATGTAGCCCAGGGATTGCCTACACAGGGGAAATGCTTTATTTAGGAGAATTGAGAAATACTGGGGGGGAAAGCATGCATCTTGTGTGCATTTGAATTTCAAATATACACAGAAATTTTGTAATGTGTTGCAAAGCTCCTCCAAGAAATGCTTGTTCTTTTTAAGGCATTTTGGGGAAGAGAGAAGACTAGGACATTGTCTTTTTCTTTCAGGAGGCTGGATTTGCTTTGCCCTGCTAATACTTTTGTGCATGTTTTCTTCTCAAATCTTCCTCTGATATAATAAATCACAGGGTCTAAAGTCGTAGTCTCTTCAAAGTTATTTATTAGGAGGGTGTGTGTCCTGTTTTTAGGACTGACTTCCAAAATCTTTTCTATACACCATTTCAACTTCAAGTGAATGCCAGATTTGAATATAAAAGTCCCAAGGAATTTCTCTGGTGAAACCTCTCGCCACCCCATGCCTCTGGCCTGTACCCCAGCTTGTATGCATAAATAAACAAATCTTTTTTTAAAAAAATAAAAATAAAGTCCTAAGGAATGAAATGGAGGTACAACAGGACTTCTAAAACATTGTGGATGAATTTTTATGTGCAAGAACATTGAGCAACCTCTGCCTCTGAGGAAGGGGTGGAGAGTCTTCTGCAGCTGCCCTTATTTTTTGAAATTCTGAGCAGTAACGGGAGGGAGGGGCCCCTGTGATGGCCAGCCAGCTCATGGAGTAACAAAGGCTGGTTTGGTTGCATTAGGGGACCATGCTTCTGGAGGGTGACAGACAAGGCCATGGGTGAACACCGGTCCCCTTAAAAGCTTTTTTGACTTAGTACTTGATGCTGTGTAGGCCGTAATCTGATTAACAAGGACAGAGCAAACAAGGAACTCTTGCTTTGGAGGACAGGAGACCCAGCCAAGTCACATCTGTGCATTGCAGACCTTACCCCAAGGGGTCAGGAGACCCAGTTTCTATATATAGATGGATTTATTTTAGGAAAATAACATTAGCACTTTATTCTATATCTCAACTCTTTTAACAGGAAAATCAGAGCAGTTTCCATGAGGCAATATAAAGTGTTTTGAGTTCCCTGTGACAGTCATATCAACAAAATTTGCCAAATATTCTTATTTCTTGCAATTTTTTTCTGAGAGATGAAACCCTGTTCATTTTCTGGAATTTAACAATATCTTCACTGTGCAATTGATGGCTGTATATTTTCTTTAGGGGTACAGTAGGGAACAGGGCTGGGGGCACAGTGTAGTGAGCAGCCTAGCCCCACAGGACACATCTCGGGCAGTGGGTATGCAGCAACCTGGTTGGAAGCTAATGCTGAAGGTAGCAGTCTGCAGGGGCTTTGAAGCCAGGGCCATGCTTGTTCCCTTTGTCCTCTATGTGGAAAGTCAGGCTTTATTTCTGAAGGCTTGTTTTAATTCAACTTATTCATTCCTGGAGGTACTGAAAAAAAAATGCTTGTTAAAAAACCACTAGGAATGAGTTAAGAAAGTTTGAAATAGCTGGGAAATGCAGACTCCAAGAGGCAGCCACACCCTCCTGCTAGAAATGCCCTGCCAGAGCCATCATGCCTTTATCAATGGCTTCTTGCACAGTCACTGTTACAATAAGCCTTCTGGAATATTCCAGGGCAAGGCTTTCCATACAAGTCAGGCCTTCTCCCCAAAGCAGCAATTTAAGCCACCACCTTGAAGGGCCAGTGTCACTGAGGCCCCCTTATGCATGATGGCGTTAGATAAGCCTAGAGAAGCTGTGTCTTAACTCCCGATTGACCTTTCAACCAGAGTTCTTCTCATTCGGGCCAGGAAGTGGGGGGAGAGTGTTAGTGTGAGAAAGGGAATGTCCTTCCTTATATATTAATAAATAAATCAGGGCCTCCCTGGTGGCTCAATGGGTTAAACGCAACGCTGTGGAGCTGTCGGCAGCTGCAGCTCGAGTTCAATGCCTGGAGGGGGAGATTCCCACGTGGCACAGCAGACCTCTCCTGCCTCACCCATTGCGCCCTCAGCAGTGTATTTCAGTTGATCTGCCTGTTCTGCTCCCTGCTCTGTCTCTGGTGAACCCTCTCACCACCCCACACCTCTGGCCTGCACCCCAGCTTGTATGCATAAATAAATCTTTAAATCAATCAATCAATCAATAAACCAGTCCTTAAGTACCACTTCCCATGATTGTTAATGTGGCACGTTCTAGACTGGGTTCTCTTCAAGCTGGTTCATTTCTGCCTGTTCCAGAAAGGAAAAATGATGATATTTTAAAAGTGGTTATTTTAAAAACACTTTTTAAACATCTACGAGCTCTTTCTCCAATGAAGATCACAAAAATTTAGGTTTTGTTGAATTAAGGAAACAAACTTCACACCTAAAGACAGTGCACAGTCTGAAGTCCATGCTTCCAGCACGCCACAGGTGCTTGTAACTACTGATGGCTCACATTTAACAGTATTTAATGGTGCCAGTCTCCTAAGTACATGTGACCTTTGACCCTCAAAATAGCTGTAGGAGGAAGGTTGAGGCATCATCCTAACCTTCTAGCAAAGAAAATGAAGCACAGAAAGGGCCAGGAGGCTGCCCAAGGCTGCAGAGCCAGGTGCGAGCCCAGGCCCCCTGGAATCAGAGCCCGTGTTCCTCACCATTAGGCCCCATGAGTCCCACACAGAACTCTGCAGACATCTGCATCCACACTCTTACACATTTTGCAGATGCCTGTGTGTGAGGTAGAGGTACTTTCCATTCATTTGAGAAGCAAATCAAAGTCCTAGCCTTGAAGTGACCTATCCCTTAGTGCAATTCTCACCAATGGGAAGAGACCATCAGAACTACCCGCTGGCACTTCCCGAAAAGTTCCATGAAGCTGCACATGTGACCATTGGCCCCACAGACAGCGCTCCTCCCACCTTGGACAGAGGGGTCAGGGCATAGCCCTCACAGTCCTTCCTTAGCTTGAGCAAACAGCCCTCTGCACTGTCATTCTACCTGCGACAAGAGCCCCCGGTCTTTTCAAATCTCTCTTCAACCCCTACTCCCTTTTCACCTCTTCTTTAGGGTGTCCTTCCTAATCAATTCCAGTCCTTTCCTTCCATCCTTAACCTTTTCCTGGCACAAGTCTCTTCCATCTTTGAAATAACTACCCTGCCTTTGACTCCATGAGGTAGACCACAGGAGCCCCACATCCATTCTTTCCTTCCCCCATTGGTAACTGCCTTGGCATTTGGCTGAGACTGGCCCCACCTCCCTACCCAGGGGAGAGTTTTGATTGTGTTAAGGAAACCTCTGGCAACTACAGACCTATATCCATCAGGGCATGGTTTCTTCCAGCCACAGTGAGAGGCTCTGGGTGCCCAATTGGAGGAAAGTCTAGGACAATGGTCATGCCTCAGGGAAGAATGCACAGGATGCTTTTAAGTTTCAAAAGTCTAGGGCTGGGGGGTGGGGGGGAGATAGAGAGAGACTAATGACGTATGACTGGGAGCATCTTTTCATGTGATCATTTTCCATCTGCATCTCTTTGGTGAAGAGTCTATTCAAATCTTTAGCCTGCTTTTTGATTAAATTGCTTTGTTTTCTTACTGTTGAGTTTAGAACCTCCTGTATGCATTTTGGCTGCAACTTTTACAATCAAATATATGACTTGTAAATATTGGCTCCAGTCTGTGCCTTGCCTTTTTATCCTCTTTAACAGTATGTTTAACAGAGCAAACGCCTTTATTCTGATGAAGCCCAAACGAATGATTTCTTCTTTTAATGCTTGTACTCTTGATTTTATATCTAGGTAATCTTTGTCTGGGTAATGTCTAAGTAAAATCTAGGTAATGAAAAATTTTCTCCTACTTCCTTTTAAAGTTTTAGAGTTCCTTGCTTTATATTGAGATCTTTGTCCAATTTTATGTTAATATTTTATAAGGTAAAAGATTTAAATTAAGTTCATTTTTCTTTTTGGCCTATGAATGTTCAATTGTTCCATTTGTTGGAAAGATTATCCATCCTCTATTGATTTCTGTTGGAATTTTGTAGAAAATCATTGGTCATATTTGTGTGTATCTATATTTAGACTGTTTTGTTACATTCATCTATGTGTCCCCAACAACACACAGTGCTGATAATTATAGCTACATGATCAGTCTCTAAATCAGGTAGAATGACTCCTCCAAATTTATTCCTCTTTCACAAAAATTTTTTAGCCTTTGTATCTACAAAAAAAATTATCCTGCTGGGATTTTGAGAGGAATTGCTTAAATCTTCCCATTCCTGAACATAGTATGTCTCCATTTGTTTAGGTCTTCAATATATAGTCTTCATATCTTGATTTCTCTACCGATAGGAGGTAAAAATTTTCTTCACTACAGTGTGTGGGTTTAGTCATTCCCAATAAGTCTTTTCATGATTTTCATAAAGACCCAAATTAAACACCCCCTCTAGGTACTATAGTATATCTAGCTACCAACACTTTTTTTTTTTTTTTTTACATTCTCACCCTATTATCCTATTTGTTTTAAGATTTGGCTGCTGAGATTAAATGCTAAAGCAGATAAGCGGTCCCTCATTCCTACTCTTCCCTCTTTATGTGAGCCCCATGTTATGCCATGATGCCTCTTATTTTCTGATTATCTTTTTTGCAGCACCTCTCCTCCCACCCACCCCAATCTCTCTCTCTCTCTCTCTCTCTCTCTCTCTCTCTCTCACTCTCTCTCACACACACACACACACACACACACACACACACACACACACCTCTTCTTTCTCCTCCCCTCCACCTCAGCTCAGCACTGGGGGGATTTGTCAAGATTTCTCCCCATTGTTCTCCTTCACTCCAATCTGCAGAGTCTTTCTCCTGGACCGTCACCCTTGGTCATCCTCCGACCCCACAGGTACTGCCAGCGTGTCCACCCTCCCAGCTGTGAAGCTGGAAGCCCTGGCTTTCCTTGACTCTGGTCCCTTCCACCTTCCACCCAGGAGTGTGCTGGTCAGTGCTAACAACTACTCTCCAAATACAGATGGATAAAACAAATTCTGATTTGTGGTGTTTACTGATCTCTCTGCCAATTTTAAGCTACCAACATGAAGTCAATGAAAGTAACTTGGGAAGAGACTCACAAATAATTGTCACAACCAGGTGACAGGCCCCAGTAGTCATCTATCAAGAAATCCCTGGTGTATTTTATGCAGGATCTAAAAGGTCACCTGTTTGGGACTCTCCTGGAGGCACTTATTTCTGCATTTGAAAGGGGTTACATCAGATGAGTTGTTCTAGAGTTCCTGGAGACCACTGTCAGAGTCTGAGGAAAGCACAGATGGGTCACCAGAAAGAGCAGTAAAAGTATGCACGACATAATGTTTTGTACAGAAAGCCTTTTGTGTTAATCCTGGGCTCTTTACTTGTCCAGACATGCAGACTGGGCCAGATGATCTCAAAGGTTTACTCCGGTTCTAACCTTTATGTTTGTATTGACCCAGACCGCTACATGACATGACATCTGACAAATTAGAAAACAGCTGGCTCAAAAAAAATGCAGATTCTCAAGTACACATCTATTCCTCGAATGAATTAAAATAAGAAGGAAGTGTAACAGATGCATCTCCATAAAAGGGGGAGGTACCATGTCCCCCACCCTATTCGCAAGCAGCCACCAGGACTTCCTACTGGGAATTAGGGGGTAGAACTAGCCCCCTATCTAGCCAGGTAAAGTCATACAACACAGAGGCTGGGGGGGGGGCGGCTCTAGAGACACATGGAAAAGTAGGGTGCACTTGCTTCTCAACTTTGAACTTGCACCAGGGACTTAGGGACCTCATGCAAACACATGGAGGACACATGTAGAGACACTTGGAGAGACCCTTTGGGAGGCTGACAATAGCAGCATCACCTGATTTGTACTTTGATTTCATTCCTTTGTCCCAGCTCTCTGGGACCTGCCTCAGAGCCCCTTTCGAGTCGTTCCCTGCCACAAGGAGCCTTAGACTCATGGCAAATTTTGAGGCCTCAGCAGCCCACCTTGGGCCAACCCTGTTTGTTTGAGCATTTACCCCAAGGGACTGGGTACCATTGGGTATTTTATTGGGAAACTCTTTCCCCTTCTGTTCTTCTCTCTCTGTGCGCACGAATTCTATTAAAATTCTTTTCTAGAAAGAGTGTGCTTTGCCTTTGTGTGCACAGGTTGTCAGATCCCTTTAGAGCGTGCAAGTTTGGGGTTCCCAGGGTATCCTCCAGCCCGCATGTTAAGAGAACCTCAAAATTAGTATGACATGACTAACAATAAAAGCCAGCAACCTTGCAGAAACTGTTACCAGGCAGGGTGAGAGGCACCCCAGGATCCCCAAACCTGTCTGCTCTAAATAGTTTTTTCCATCTACCTAATCAAGACAAAACATAGTCTAGTGAGTAAGACATTTAATGGAAAGGAACTTTAATACAATTAGTGTGCAATAAAGACAAGAGAAGGGAAAGAATACATAAAATATTTTCCAAATCAAGCACCCAAAGGTACCTATCCCCTCATGGACAAATGCCCAGCCAAACAGGCTGCTGAAGCCCAAAAGCCTGCCACAAGTCTAACCCATAGGAAAGGGACAGAAGGGGCCAGAAAAGTCTGGAAGGAAATGAGCAAAGTCAAAATCAAGATAAAGGCTGCCACTGTTAACCTCCCCATGGTCTCTCACCCACTTCTGTTTCAAGTATTTCCTTCCATGTGCCCCAAGTCCCTGGTACCAGTCCAGGGCTGAGAAGCAAGCGCAGCTTCCTCACATGTCTCTCCACTGCATATCCCTCCTCCAGGTCTCCTTCTTGCTCTCCATCTTTTTGCTTTACTTCTTCACTCTCTTCTCCTGTTTCTCCTCCTCCCTGCCAAGCTCCGCTCTTCCTTGAGTAGAGGGCCCAGATTCCAGGGAACCTGGAATCCCCTCTTTCCCTGGGAACCACCCTGTTACAAAAACAGCTCTCCAAAACACAGTGGCCCAAGTGCCATGAGAAGGACATCCACTGGGACATCTGGACACGAGGATGTGGACCCCAACTCCTGGTCTGTGTTTCAGGGAACAAATGGGTGCACGGGGTGTTTCAAGGAGATACACTGGTGTGCGGATGTAGCTGTCCTCAGAATGGCATAGACACACATCTCTTCGAAACATCAACTCAAACAAATCACATTCTCACATCTCTCTGGTCCTTGTACTGAGAATAAAGGCGTTTCTGCCCACGCCGTTAGGAAAGGGCAGGGCTGGGAGCTGAGTCTCACAGCTGCCCAAACTCAATCCTGGCACCTCATCGTTTACCTTCACAAGCACCAGTTTAGTCTTAAACTGACATTCATGCTGTTAAGTGACTCCTGTCACTGTGAAGTGGTTAAAAAAAAAGTTAGAAGAAGAACTAAATGTTTGTTGTGACCACCTAGTTTTTCTAACTAAAATCATTTGTGAGCCTGAATTATACTTTGGGCTTAATTACACTGGTCAACAAATTTTTACAAAAGTCATGTTACTGAAATAAAATGAGTCATTTCCTATCAATTTGTATGTGCTCAACACAAATATGACAGTCAAATTCGAATTTTGGCTCTAGTTTTTTGGTAATCTACAATAAATTGATGTTTACATCACAAAATACATGCCCGTGTAATAGGCCTACGGTTAACACCTGTAAAAAAATCAAGTCATAGACTACTTCTTAGATTTCTTCGCTTGTCTCTCGTACAGCTGTTCAGGAATAGAATAGATGGAAGACGGTTTCCATTGTGCAAAAGCACAGCTTAAGACTCAGTTTTGAAGAGTCTAGAAATAGTCTCCATTCTTGTGGGTCATGAGTGATTTCTAAGGCATTCATGAGACCCTCAATATCGGAACAGAATGCCAGAGTACTTTCCTTTTTGAAGAAAGGCTCCAACTGCTGGTGGCACTTTCGAATTGTGACATCTTCTTCTAGAAGATTCCATTGTTGGAGTCTTGATGCTAGCAATTCTGCCTTGTTCTTGGATAAGTCCAAACCACAAACCGGGTCATTGAATTCTTCTTGTGTTAGTCTGTGTGGGGTTGATGATGTACCACAGTGAAAATCTGAATCACTGCATGCTGATGGAACAGGAGAAGAACAGGTCGGCTCACCCTTTTCCTCATCAGATGAATCAAGAGAATATTCTGCTGGAGGTTCTGGAATAGGAAGTCCCTCACCATGTGGAACTGGTCTCAACGCAGACAGAATGTTTGGGTAGACTATTCTCGACTTCTTTTGCTTCGTTATTCTGCCAGAAAGAGGAGGAACCAAGCAGAAGTAACAGTCTTTTATGTGATTGCTTGTCTCGCTCCACACCATGGGTTCTGCAAATAGCATTGATGGTCTTTTGCCATTTAACCACTGTGAAGGCTGTGTTGTACATGTAGCACAGCATATATGCAGGGTCCAAGACTTGTCTTGGTCACCAACCTTGCATCCGAAGTAAAGATGATAAGCCTTTTTCACTTGAGAAGTGATACTTTTCTTCTGGTTGGCAAATGTCACTTCCCCACAAATAGAGCAGAAATTGTCCACGCTATTAACGCACTTTTGAGGCTTGATTGTTCTGTATTGTGCCAAAATAGATAAAATAATAACAGTTCTATGGAACAGTAGCTACAGCTGTCGCACAAAGTCTGATATATTTTCAATGCTCAACCTTTCCAATGGGGCTTTATGTAGTGCACTGCTGACGTCAGCTTACTTCAGCAGCTGCCTGGTAGTAGCATTGCATTGCATCAGAAAAGATGCAATCAACTCTGAATGATGTGTGCGTGATGGTATTATGCAATGTGATACAATATTACATCATTCTAGGCTGATTTAGGATGTTGTTGCAGTCCTACCAGATAAATTTACACGGTGAAACATATAAAATGAATTATATGTAATATCTTCAAAACGAGAGCTAATAAAAAATTTTCAGGGTTATATTCATTTCAGCACACCAAGATACTACAGATTAGGGCCTTTTTAAGTCAGTAACAATCTCACTGTTGACCAGTGTTATCGTTTGCACAATAATGATATTCTCCTTTCTGGCTATTCACTCAAATGCTAATCTAAACACTTCTGGGAAAGGATTTTGCATATAGAATTAAGGCCAAGTCCACTGACCTACGATGATGGAAAATGTGGTGGGCCTGACCTTATCAGGTGAGCTCTTCAAAAGCAAAGGTTTTGCCCAGCTGCCAGCAGAAAAGGAAGTCAGAGACTCATAGGATGAGAAGGTCATATGCCAGGAAGGAGCACAGTCTTCAAGGGCAGAGAACAACCCCCACCTACATAGCCAGCAAGGAAATGAGGATCTCAGACCCACAGCCACCAGGAGCTGGAGCTTGATGTGCTCATTTTAAATAAAGGAATGAAGCCTCCAGCCCAGCTGACACTGTGACTTCAGTGGGGAGACCGTGCACAGAGAATCCGTCAACTCCACTCAAACTTCTGACTGGCAGAACTGTGGACTGATATGCGAGAGTTGTTTTAAGACACAGTTTGTGGTAATTTGTACATGGCTTCGAAAAGCAAATACCCTCAGCCCATTTGCCAAATGGAGACAGCAATAGTGCCAACCACACGGGGTTATATGAGAATTAAAAGTTAATGAAAGTTGGGCCTCCCTGGTGGCACAAGGGGTTAAGACTCAGACTCAACCGCTGTTCCCCTCAGCAGTGTATTTCAATCTGCCTGTTCGGCTCCCCACTCTGTCTCTGGTGAATCCTCTCACCACCCCCATGCCTCTGGCTTACATCCCAGCTCTTGTATGCATAAATAAATAAATCTTTAAAAAAAAAACCTGGAAAACCTGTTAAAAGTTAACGAAAGTTAGCTCAGTGTCTAGAACAGTACAATTGTCTCTGAGTGTCGCCTGTTACTCATAAATGCCATTGACTTGGTAAAATGCCAACTATGTGTGGTTGACTATTTGAAAGTTTTCCCATCAATACAGTATTTGAGTCACAGGATACAGTCAAAGGTTTAGAATTTTAAATGAATGAATCACATCCTAAATCCACATCATCTTTTAAAACTCAATACTTGTGAATGAACATGCATAAAAAGGACTGTAACGAAGAAGGCATCAGAGTGTATGTGGCAAAACCCAGATTTGGAACTCAGCAAATGTTGAGCTTGCCAGACGCCAAACACCAACATGGGTCCAGGGACTCCATGGGGAAAAGATGCAAAGCTCCTGTTTTCATGAGGCTTCATCCTTGTGAGATGAGACAGAAAATCAACACACGAGAAAAATGTCAGCTAGGGACATGGACTATGCAAAAATTTAGCATAGAGGGAACGACTTGAGATGGGAGGGCGTTCTAGGAAGGCTACTCTGGAGAGGTACCGTGTACATTGAGACCTGGATAATGGCTGGGAACCAATTGACAGCATTCTGGGGAAGAACCAATTATGCCAAAGCCTCCATGACCTAAAGCACTAGGGGTGTCACAGGGCCTGAAAGAGGGCCAAGCTGCTGTGGTGTGATAGCTGGGGAGGGTGGTGCTGTGTACAGTACTGTCAGGAGGCCCTGGAGGGATTTAAACAGGAGAGTGGCTTGGTGTGGTTTGAATTTTCCCAGGATAACTCTGAGTGGAGAATATTTTCGTAGGTCTGAGTGAAAACAGGAAGACTAGCGTGTCCTATTGGGAGTCTGATGGTTGCAGCAGAAATGGAGAAATGAAGACCTTAGCTAAGTAGTGTTTTGGAGGTCAGTTGATAAGTGGACTGGGCTTGGGGTAGTGATAGAGAGACACCAACCACGCATAGCCCTTAGATTATTGATTTGACCAACTGAGCAGTGCCATTTACTGAAATGGGAGGATTGAGAGATGAGGGAGTTCAGGGCAGAGACAATTCATGGGTGCTATTTGGATTTGCTAACAGAGATCCAGGTGCAGGTGCTGAATAGGCCTGAAATTCTGGTGAGAGGTCAATATTTGAGAAAAGGGGCAGATTTGAGAATTAATGTCCTAAAGATGTCATTGAAGATCTGGTCTCTTTGAGAAAAAGAGCATGGAAAGATGGAAAGGGAGCTGATGCTCTCAGTCAGCGAGGGTGGCAGAAATCCAAGGAAAGTGGTGTTCTGTGGAGAAGGTGTGCCTGCCTGAAGCAGCCTCTGGGAACGCCAGTGTAGCCAGTGGTCATGGAACCGATACCATTCCACTCTGGCAAACACAGCAACTGTATTCCGAGGTGACTGTTTGTATCAACTGTCTCTGGGTTGGTGAAGACAGATTAAAATTTTTAATGTTAACAAGAGAAACATAAAGCAAACTCCAATTAAGAGCCAAGGCCATTCCAATTCTCTTCTTAGCTAACAGGAAGAACTTATAAATGGTTTCTTTCCATGGTAAATAATGGCAGATGATAGCCCTCATCGTTTTGAATGATTTGGGAAGTTTCTTTTTGTTTCTGGTGAAACAAACCAAACAAAGCCCTCATGTTTAAGTAATTCTTTGGTCTGATGCCTATTGCCAAGAGATCAGCTGGAGCGTGTTCCCCTTTGTAGCATCTTGATTTGGGGCTGAGTCATTTTTTTTAGCAGCAGTACTGGCTTCTTAATTTTCATTTTCCATCACACGGATACATACAGCTCAAGCAATCTGAAAAGCTCATAATGAAAAACTTGAGCTATTTTGAAAAAAAAAATCAGCACATTTCCTGATGGCCCCTGATGGGTTATTAAATGTAACCAAACATGACTTTAAGAAAACATATTCATCTGCAGTTGCTTTTGAGGGAAACTGGAGTCAAAGCTCCTGTCTAAGAGAAGCCAACCCCTCGAGGGCTTGAGGAGTTCCTGATGAAAGCACTCTGGTCCCAGGACGCCACCCCAGCTCGTAGGCACTCCTGTCCCACATCCCCCCTGTCCTTCATGGTCTGCTGGTGTCTTCTTGCCCTCCCTCCCTTCTCTGAACTGCTTCTTTCACTTTTTGGATGAGACAAAGCCACAGATCTGATAAGACCGTTCTCCAACTTTCACATCTGCACAGCTTCTGAGGGTCCATGTAGGGGGTAAGGGTTTGTCCCTGATTCAAACAGAACCGGACTGGAACTTGGCTCACAACTAAGTGTCCTTGAGAAAGTGACCTTCCCAAGCCGTTGTCCCTCATTTGCAAATTGATCATAAGAGGGTCTTGGCACACATTCCATTGTGGATTAAATAATGAGCCAGGGTGTGCCTAGCAGAGGGTTGGGCTGTCAGCAACCCAGAGAGTGGCAGGTCTTCCTGGCAGATGTGCTGTTGTTTGTCTAGCAGCACCTTCCCTGGCGGGCTCTCCCTTCCCCCCTTCTTTGGTCCTGGTATTTCTGTTATCCTGTGTACCTCCCACCCTAAACCACCAACCACATGGGTGAGCAAATTATCAACTCGGATTTAGTCTGGCTGCAAGTAACAATTTAAGTTAGGACTTGATTTCTTCTCATATGAAAGCAGTCTGGCCAAGGTAGCACTAGCTGGTGTGCCCACCCCAAGGATCACTGGGAACTGGGGCTCTTGTCTCTCTGAGCTACATCTGGAGCACGACTTTCAACCAGAGAATGACCTCATAGTCCAGGATGCTACTGAAACTCCAGCCAGCAAATCTATGTTCTTCATATTGGCAGTAGGAGGAAGTGAGGGAAGCCCAAGCTCTACCTAGCAGTTCTGCATATAGAACCAAGCCACATGACCCCTTCTTGCTGCAGCTAATTTTAGAAATACGGTCTTTTCAGTGGACATGTTTTCACCTGAAATATACTGGGGTTTTGAATTAAGCAGGAAGAGGAGATGGGATCCCACTTGGCAACTAGCTATACCTATCATGGCCTTGGTCTAGGATGGACCTTCAGTGCTCTCTGTAGAATTTAGTTTATGCACCGAGAAAGAGAGGAGCCACGAGCTGCACGGGCAGGCACAGTCACACACGGAGGACACTGTCAGCACACAGTGGACATGAGCCAGGGAGGGACTGAGTGTACACCAGAGTGAGGCTGTCAACTGAAATCCCTTCTCTCCTCTGGCTTTCATATCTGCAATCCCCAGGACTGAAAAGTCCCGGAGAAAAATCCCATCCTGTCCACACGCGCATTCCTCGGTGACCATAAAAGTTTGTCACTGCCTGACTCAGGGAGCAACAAGTGTACTGAAGTTTAGCAAGTGCACAATCTATGCCATCCAGAGATTTCTTAGCAAGGACTGCAGAGTCAGGCTGCTGGGCTTTGCTCCTCCCTCTGTCTCTGTGGCCTCTGCCATCTTAAAGACCTAATAATGAGGACACCTCTCCAGCATGGTCAGCAGAACCGAACACAGGAAGCCTTAGTGAGTGCTGGCTGTCCCTGTTAGTACTGGTGTCCCTGTGTGCCCTTGGCACAGAAGTGTGGTTTTCCTTACACCATAACAACATTTATACTACATGGCATGTCATCGCTTAATTAGCCAAGGGTCCTACCCCTCGCTTATGAGAGCTTGCTGCTCAACAGTCAATGCTGCCTGAGAAGTACTGGAGTTGTCATTATTAGGAAAGGAATGGAGAGTTCAGAAATTCAAGGCCTTGCGAAGTTCAAGAAGTTAATTTTTTATAGATCCCAAAGAATAAGGTGGTCTTTGAGAGACCCAGACCCGAAGTGACTAGGGAAGAATTGCAGGGCATAGGCAGCGCATAGCCTCCCCTGCCATGTGTTCCCCAGGAGACTAGAGGCCGCCATCGTTCAACCGAGAGAGACAGCAGGCAGGAAAGGAAGGAAATGAGGCAGGTCTTAGACCAATGTCTCTGCAAGAACTCCAGCCCTGCAGCACTAACAAGCCACAAACAGATCAGGAGCAGACTGCGTTATTATGAAATCTGAACTGTCAAAGAAATTGTGACCTAAAAAGCTCAGATATGCAATGGGATATCATTCAGCCGTAAAAAATGAACAAAACATTGATGCATGCTACAGCCTGGATGAACCTTGAACAGACTATGCTAAGTGAAAGAAGCCAGACACAAAAGGTCACAGACTGTGTGATTTCGTTCATTTGAAATACCCAGAACAAACAGTTCCATAGACTCAGAAAGCAGCGGAGCGGTGGCCGGCGGCATGGGAAGTGGGAGAGCAGCAGCTGCTGAGTGAATGCTGCTGCTTCTCTTGGCGTGATGAAAACTCTTTGGAACTAGATAGAAGGGGAGGCTCACTACAACCACTGAGTTACTCGTTTTTAAATGGTTCCAGTCACACGCGACACCATGACACTCTGTCAGCAATGGACAGCACAGCCGACACTGCATATGGTGTATGGTGTAGGAAAAGTGCAGGCTCTCCTGCTGGGTTCTCTCTGTGAGGGTCACACAACATCTAAATCACCTAGTGCCGCATTTCTCAGAACGTTTCCTCATAGTGAAGCAAGGCCTGACTGTACTTTGGTGGTCCATAAATTTCACCTCAATTTATTTTATTTGAAATTTTTACACAGAAGAACTGGGGTGTAGGACAGAGGTGCAGGGAGTGAGAGGATTCACCAGAGACAGAGTAGGGAGCAGAGCAGGTAGATCTACTGAAACACACTGCTGAGGAGAGCAGCGGGCGAGACAGGAGAGATCTGCTGCGTCATGTGGGTTAGTTCCCTGGCTGGGGATTGAACTCAGGGCAAAACAGTGATTAGTGCTGAGACTTAACCCTTAGGCCACCAGGGAGGCCCCAATTTCACCTCAATTTGAACAAGCTTTTACTATTTAACTGTGGGACCCCTAACCTTTAGCAACAGGAAGTGACCTGGGCAAGCCCCATGGATGGCATGTTCCCCTTGCCATGGCATATAAAGCCCACTCAAGGAGGTGGGAGGAAAGTGCCGCCCAAGCACAGACCACAGGCTTCAGGGGAACCCCTAGATGGAGAGACCCTCCCCTCCCAGACCCTCACCCTGTCTGCCCAAAAGACTTCAGAATTGTTGGTCTAGGCGGTCCTTGGGGCCTCCCTTCTTCTCTTCGCAGACTGGCAGTGCTGTGGCCATCAGCCTGTCCCTATTAGAGCACTGCAGGACACTGGCTGTGAGGAACAGCTGGCTGAGCTCACTGCTCTTTCAGCTCGTTGGAGGCCTCCAGGTCAGGAAAGAACCTGTCGGACACCAGTGAGAGACTGCCGTGTGTCTCCTGGACATCCAGGCTCATTTCCTAAACTCTGCTCTAACTGTGGCCTGGCAGTGACTCTTGCTTCTGAACCCCATGTTACTCTCCCCTTTGCCCTGAATAGTCAGTTCCTGATTGTCAAGATGGACATTTGCTACTCCCTTCGAAACTGGTGTTCCCACCAGGGAGCAGGCTGGGGGATGAGCTGGACGGAGCCTGAGTCAGGCAGGGAGGGCAGCCGCCATGTGACCCGAGGCTGCCTGTCTCTGGAGCGCTCTTCCGCAAGAGAATAAAACCTTCCGACGCTTGAGCTTCTGCTATTGGAGGTTTCGGTTATGTACAAACAACCTTAATCACCACTGATACAGTGAGCTCCTTCCTCATAGCTCTGGGCACCAGAATCTCAGAGTCCACCTGACACCACCATCATCGGAGACAGGATGGCCCTCCTCCTTCTCTCGGACCTTCCACAAATGGATCAGCACCATGTTGTACCCTATATCTCGACTTTTTTGTCTTGCATACTGAAACCTTATACCTACTGATTAGCAACTCCCCGTTTCCCCTTCCCCTCCAATCTCTGGCAACTCCGTCCCTACTTTCTTCTGTGAGTTTGATTACTTTAGACAGCACATGCACTCAGAATCCTGCAGTAGTGCACTGACTGCTTATTCACTAGCATAAAGTCCTGCAGTTTCATTTATGTTGTCAAAATTGCAATTCTTTTTAAAGGCTGAATAATATTTCATTGTAGGTATATACCACATTTCCATCATCCATCAAAATACATTGGGGTTGTTTCTACATCTTGGCCATTGTAAATAATGCTGCAACAAACAAGGCACTATAGATAGCTCTTCCGCGTTTTGATTTCTATTCTTCTGGGTAAGTACTCAGAAGTAGAATTTCTAGATGATATAGCAGTTCTAGTTTTAATTTTGTTAAGAGATTGAACCTCATGTTAAATATTTTTCAGGAAGGAAGGAGGGCAGGAAGGAAGGAGGGTGGGAAGGAAGAAAGGAAACGCCGTTATCTACAATAAACATTATATAGATTAAACAAACTATGATGTATTAAAAATTGATCAGGGAACTCACAGTTTTCAGCATAATCCCATAATTTCAGATTCGAAATTACAATAAGGAACTTCCTAAATTCATGTACAATCACCCCTGAGCCTGCGGGTCACCCCCCACACCCCCATCACTGGAGCTTCCAGAAGACTTGCAAAGCAGTAAAGGAAACAGCACTGACCACAGAGTCTTTCTGTACTATATGTGCTTGAAAAACAATTGCAAAATGTCTTCAGATTACCCAGAATATTTCTTAACATGTCCCTAAGAGGAAATTAACTTCTGATGTAGTTTATGGCATTTTTATTTTTATTTTCATATTGTTTCTGTTTTGTTTTCATTTTGCAGGCCATTTCATCCACTGATTACCCAACTGACAAGAGCTCCCACTGATTTCTGTTTAACATTTATCTCATTAATGCTGAGACAGTAAGTGTTAATCAAGATAACAGTTGCTGGCTAGTTAGAGTAACAAAGATTTCTCTTATCAGATGTTCTTAAAACTGGAGGAAACATATTAACATCTTGAAACTATGTTTATTTCAATATGAAGTTTCTTTTTTAATGATTATAAAAGTTATAAATGCTGCCTGGGCATTATCAAGAAAATACAGGAAAGTAGAGATCATCAATCCTGTCTCCTAAAGCCAAGCACTTATTAATATTTTGGTGATTTCCTTCTGTTCTCTCTCCATCTCTGTTTACATAGTTGTATTCTCACTGTATACATAACTTTGTAGTCTGCTTTATTTCACTTAGCCTTACAAAGCAATCATTCCCCCCTCCCCGTAATTAGAAATCCCTAATGCCATAAGTAGAGGCCTGTTTGAATGGTGAAACTTAGATGGTCCTCTGGTCCTCCACCAGGCCATCAGAGTCTTCACTTCACAAAGGCAAGCTCCCTCCAGAGTTTCTGGGATGTTCCTCACCTACTCAGCAGGAGCCTGAGCTAAGACAGTCTTGGAGGAGAAAGACGACTTGTTTAGCTGCCTGCTGCCCGGGGCCACTTGTTACCTGCCAAGCAGCCCTGCTAATCCAACAAAATCCAATAATCCTTTCTTACAGAAACACACACTGACTTTGAAACATGGAGGCAGGCCCAGGCCCCCCACCCCCACAGGGGCAGGAGGTTGGGGGAGGGGCATGTGAGGGGGTGGGACTGCTTGTTTCAAATTCCGGAAGAGAAAGGGTGGTCCTCACTCACAGTCAGATCGAGGCGCTGGGTGCCCAAACCCCATGTCCCGCCTGCAACACGTGGTGAGCACACTGGAGGTTGCAGTAAGTCTGTGTCGTTGAATCTGGGGAGGCAGCAAGCAGGGAGCGTGAGAAGCCCCTGGCATTGACCAGGGGTGGAACCTCAGCCAGGCTCGTTGGTGTCTGATTTGACTTCTCTGAAGCAAAACATCTTTTCTGCAAAAATGCAGCAACAGGAGGGCGGGTCTGCACATTTCTCTGCTTCTGTATCCCAGCACCTCAAGTGTGCTCAGCACTATTGTAGCACTTTGAAAGAGATTATTGAACAGTGACTTTTTTTACAAACTCCCTTAAATGTTGACAAGAACTTAACTTCAGCTCACAAGCACTTTCTTGTGGAGGAATAAATGCACTCCTGTCCATGCGCGTGCTCAGTAGCCCCCTTCCTGGGAGCTGATCCGCCTTCTCAGATTTCTGTCCTTTCCCTGACTCTCCCCACGGTGAGGGGACCTGGGCTTGAGCAAAAGAAGGGCAGAAGGACACTCTGTCTGTGGGGAGACTGGAGGTGCAATTGACCGCAGAACCTGTCCCTCTTCTTGCTTGAGTGCCCCTGTCTTCTTCAAACCTCTTCTCTTCAGTTTCCTATTCTCTCTCCCTGACTCCCAGAACCCAGAACTTAGGTAATATGCCTGTTAATATGAAACCTTAAGCCATATTTAGGGTTAAATATTTCCTTAGTAGGCACGCTTGTGTGCAGTTTATGTCTTTTTATCCCTGGGAAAATACAATGATGGCTCAGATTGGAAAGAATATTTTGGACCACATGTACACTCTTCGGGTAGGTGCTGCTTTTCTGTAGATTTGCACGGGTTTCTGCACCCAGCAAGAGTTGCTCTGGAATCACCTTTATCCTGGGGAACAGGGAGTTAAAGGGATTCCTCTGTTAAAAATATTCTCTCTACAAATGGAAAAATAGACAATATGCAGTGATATCTACAAATAGGTATGTCCTCATAAGGGAATTATAAAAAAAATTAAAATTGGAAACTTAACTATCATCATTGTCACCATTTTCGTCTTCTTCAGAGCATTTTCATCATCCTCAGCATCATCACTGTTACCTATGTGGCTGACTTGTACTCAGCTCTCACTGTGCCAAGAAACATGCACCTTTTCCTGTAATCCTTCAATGGCTTTATGATTCAGGCACTTTATAAATGAGAAAACTAAAGTCCAGAGATGTTCAGCAGTCACCCAAGGAGACACTGAGGCAAGGTGAAGATCCTAACTGCTCACCATTACAGGGAAGACAGAAGCAAGGGAAAGTGTGTGGTCCAAGATATTCTTTCAAAAGTCCTCCTTTTAGGAGGTCTTATGACATTAGACTAGTATTTAATAACTCCATACATTTATCTTTGGCTCTAAGAGTAAACTAAAGTTTTATTTATTACTGTGGTCAACCAAAAATGACACTGATATAATTTGTGCCAACATGTGGTTGCTTGCCAGACTCTACTTTTGTGTTAGAAGTCCAGGGAAAAGAACTTTACAAAATACAGAAAGTCTGTTGGCTGGTAGAATGGCCATGGGTAGGGGAGAGGATGGACAGAAGGAAGAGTGGGTGTCAGAGAGGGTGACTGGGGAGGGCACCACGATTGACCCCAAAGACGCCCACCTTCAGGAGGACAAGGAGGACGCACCAAACACTTATTATCCACGGCACTTCCACAGAGTGGGACACAATTCCCTCAAAAGTTATTTACGCAGAAAAGGACAGTATTTCTTAATCTGCTCTCTAAATCCAGTTTTAAATTCAGGGAAGAAAATCTGTCTAGGCTTTTTGTATGATTTGTTTCAAAGCATGAAGTAAATGTGAAGTTGTTGCCAAGTACTGGCAGAGAACTCAAGGGATCCTACATATCAAGGAGACTGGGGGCTTTATCTGCTCTTTATTTGGGTAGAAATTAGATTCCCTCCATGCCCTCAGTATTCCCCTCATCCTCTCTATGTCTGTCTGTGCCCCCCTACCCCCAACTCTCAGGATAGGTTCTTACAGGTTACAGAACAGAGTTTCTCTTCTTTACACAATAACATCTCCTATACTTCTTAGACAGAAGTTTATCTTAAGAAGCAACATCTTAAAAACATAATTAGATTCTACTACTAGCCTCAGAGGGGAAGGGAAGTTCACAAAATTACTCAAGGAAACAGTTAGCATTGAGAATAATCTCTTAGGTTGGCCATCTGTTGGAAAGCAGAATGCGCTAGAAGAGTCAGCTTGCTCCTGTGAAGCAAATGCCACCATCTCTCAACCAATTTTCTTCCTAGCACACGAGACAAAGGGATTCTTTCACCACCAGGCTGCTTCATTTCTAGCCATCAGCAGAATCTTGCTGTGGTACTTTTCCATCCTGATCACTGAGCCCATCAGCCAAGAGGACCCACCAATGGAAGGACAGTCTCTTTCCTCAGGTCCATCCGTTGTTTGCATGACAACTTTAGTGCTTAGTCAATAAAAGGAACTTTTCCCACGCTGTCCCAACACAAAGCTTCTTCCATCGCAGAAGCCAAATGCCTCCTTCAAAAGACACTCATAAGTTCTCACGGCTTCCCCAGGCCAAGGTGCTATGCCTGGGAAAACGGCCAATCCCCACAGCTAGAGAGAGGCAACGGGAAGCCTGTGTGAGAACCAGCCAGAAAAAAAAAATGTGGTTTAAGAAAAATTCACACACACGACAAAAAATAACAAGTGTTGGCAATGATGTGGAGAAATTGGAGTGCTTCTGCACTGGTGGTGGGAATGTAGGATAGAGAAGCCAGTGTAGAAATCAGCATGGAGTTTTCCCAAAAAATTAAAACTAGAACTTTCATATGACCCTGGACCTCCACTTCTGGCTAAATGTCCAAAAGACTTGAAAGAGATATTTGTACTCTAATGTTCCTACCCGTATATTATTCACAATAGGCAAAATGTGGACCCAACCATCCATGACAGAGGAGTAGATAAAAATAGAGATTTCTATTGAACATACAAAAGAATATTATTCAGCCTTAAAAAGGAAACAAAATTCTGACCCAGTCCACATGAACCTTGAGGACTTATGCTAAGGGAAATAAATCAGTTACAAAGAACATATCCTATATGATTCTACTTATATGCATTACAAAATCATAGACAGAAAATAAAATGGTAACTTCCAGGGACTGAAGAATGAGGACTTGCTGGTTTAATGTGTACTGAATTTCAGCTTGAGATGAGAGAAGTTCTAGAGATAGATGGCAGTAGTAGTAGCCCAGCATTGAATGCATTTCATATCACTGAGCTGTACACTTCCACTATTCAAAAAAAAATTACGGTGGTAATTTTTATGTTATATGTATCTTACCACAATTAAATTTTTTAATAAAAAAATGATTAAAAGAAAAATCAGGTCACATCCCAACTCTTCAAAGAAGAATATCAGATACTGAGCAGACCCCATGGTTGGCCCCAAACATCAACCTATAAGAGCTGCCTTGGTGGAGCTGCTGACAGTGACAGCTGGTTTAGTTCTGGTGCCTGAGGGAGAAGGGTCTTTAGTCTTCCCAACTCAAGGACACCACCTGGACTCACACAGACATACCCAGTGGGTGAAATCTTATAAATAAGAACTAGTATACAAAAATACAAATAAAATATACTAGTTCTTATTTATGGGGAGTGGGGAGTGGAGAAAGCATACAAGGCAAGGGGAATCTAAGAGTGAAGATGAGTCCAGAAAGCTGCATTCTTCTCATGGACGTCAGTGGCTTCATTAGTTAATGTTTAGTTCAATCAGATTGAATTGGAATGCTTTCAACTGGGGAGGAGCGGGAGATGGAGCAGCAAGACAAATTTATTCTGCAGGAATTTACCATCAGATTAAGGATTATTTCAGACTCAGAACACTTAGAGTTGGGTGGTCATTAACAAGTCCCTTATCTAGTGAGAAGCAACCAGCCCCTGCAGGCTGCCATGGGAAGGGTTGTGAGGACACAACCTTGACATAGACAGGGGACTGGAGTCACAGAGGACACCAGAGGCAGAAGCAGTGGCAGTTGGGGGAACAGAAAGAGCATCAGAGATAGGAGAAGAGCAAGAAATTGACTTGAGTGTGCACCCCCCAAGCACCTGAGAAATACCAATGGAATGAAATCAGAAAGGGGGGGTTGGGAGGAGGACCCCATGGGGAAAAGGAAGATCAGTGTTGGCATGTGTGTTCCCAGGGCCAGCAAGATCTTAAGAGAAGATGCCCAGCGGACCAGCAAACAAGGTGCTCTGTGGGGCAAGAGAGCCAGATGTGTGTGTGGGGGGGGGGGGGAGCGGGGCGGGGAGTGGTGCTGGAGCAACCCTTACATAGGGGTCAATGCAGCAAGGAGGGGCCAGAGGAGGACTCTCACCTGGAAGTCTAGAAGGAAGACAGAGGGAAGGAGAGGATGTTATAAAAATTATCTCCCTAGCACCACTTACTGAACACACACGAGCAGACCACATACCTACAGTGGACCTGAAAACTCAGCAAAATGGGTGGTTTTGCCCCTTCTTATAATAAGGCAACAGAGGCCTGAGAAACTATGATTCTCATTCACGGTGAGAAGCGGAACAAATGTGGGTCCCCACAGCTGGGTGCTTCCTTGTAGGGTCTCCTGTCTCCTGGTGAAGGCTGGATCTCTCCCAGCCCTTCATGTGATGTCTGCACTCAGAGCAAATGAGATTCAGGACTCCGGTGGAGCAATTAGTCAGCATGCGGTACTTCTACAGAACAGATGAGGTTGGGCTGGGTTTTAGTAACCAGCTTACTTTTAGTTTCTCAAGAACTCGGTATATCTGCATTTTAGGAAAAAGAACAAAACAAAACTATTTTCAGGTTCCAGGAAACTTATGAAATCTAGGGAAGTATAAACAGTGCAAAGTCGGCTTAAGCCCTGGGTCAGTTCTGTAAAGGATTAGCGACTCCAATGCGAGAAGCAGGCAGGAGAGGCATCAAAGTGGGATGCACAGTCAGATCTGAGACGAGGTCCCTTGCCCCCACAGCCCTGAGTCTAATCTTAATAGACCACAGGCCCCCAAACTGCTTCTGAGTAGTTAACTTCTTTCTTGCTTGCTTGTTTGCTTTTTTTTTTTTTTAATTACAATCAATACCACAGTGATGAAAAGAGCAGCCTTTGTAAAGCACCGGAAGTCCCTAGGATCTTTTTTTTTTCCTCCCACATCTGCCAACATGCAAATAAATTTCCCTAGGGCCTCGATTCACTTTCCACAAATAAATATACTTCCACATAAGAAGCATAAGACAACTCAGAAGAAATTTGCTTGTAAGATGGTAGAAAAGGCGTTTGTCAATCCGAATGTCAACTCCCTCTTCACACTACGGAGTTGTGGCCCAAAACCGCACTCTGCAGCTCCGCTTTGTGGCTGCGAGTCCGGTTCTCTCAATGGAGGTGACGAGAAGTGATGTGAGGCTCTTGTGAGTCTCGACTTTTGAGAAACAGGTGGGGCTTTCCCTCTCCTGCCGGCTGGGTGCAGAGGCCAGGAGGCCCGCATTGTGGGAAGCCATGAGCTAGAAGGGGCAGGGTCTCTGAATGGTGAGGGAGAGGAACGTGCCTGCCTGATCATTCCCCCAGTTAAGCCACTGGGGTGCTGGGATTTAGTTGCACAGCTGCTGGCTTTCCTCTAGCTTCTGCATCTGTGTGTCTATAAATGGATCTCTGCCTATGTGTGTGTGGGGGGGGGGGGGGGTGCATTGTTTTAAGCAACTCTGAGATACCAGTGGAAGCTTTTATTAAGTTGAGTACAGTGACATCACAGGAGGGTTCCCCAATGTACAAATGATTCACTACAGGATGGCACCTCCTCCCTACCAGTGCAATTATATTTTTATTCTGCTTACAAAAGACTGATTTCCACACAGTTGGAGCACATATTGTCCACACATAAGTTATGCACGCTGATCCTCATCAGAGACAGGCAACCCTGGAGTCCCCCGAGGCCTGCCCCTCACCCCCTGCCCCCTAACTGATGAGGCGGAGGCAAATTTTCTCCATAACTACTCACTGTGCTTCCCACGCAGTCCGATCTGAAACATAACTGGTTCCCTGCAAGGCTCTTCTTTATGGGGCCCTGTTATACAAACATTTCCACAAGAGACTTATAAAACCAACAAAGCATGGATCTGAGGGTCGGGGTCACTTCCTGTGGCTGAACGGAGAAGTCAAGGTGCACGGGATTTTCCTTCTAGAACGTGAAGCTGAGGGCCTAGAGAAGAACGTCTGGGTACTGCGTACCTGGCTGCAGGGGATGAAGGGCCTAGGGGCCAAGGGTGGCAGAGTGGGACTGGATCTGGGTGAGCAGCCAGAGGTGGAGGCTGCTGTGGGGAGAGGGGGAAAAGAGAGAGTCTAAGAGTGATACTTGTAGCGAAACTGCATCCCAGCAGCACCCAGCCCTACAGTCACTAGGACCCATGTCCCAGCCCTGAACTGTCAAACCCAGGGACAGTTGAGGGGCCCTGGGTGCAGCATGCCTCTGGCTTCACTGAGACCAGCTCAGGCCACGGTTCCTTGGAGCCCTCTGGCCCATGAGCCTGCCCCGACCTGAGTACAGGTTGGTCTAGGCAGCGGTTAGGTCTTTCCTATTTGTATCTGACTACAGGACCATAAATGGATCAACTAGGTTCAAACTCAATGGAACAAATTAGGTTCAAGCTCTCCAGGGGTCATTCAAACCTTGAGTTAATGATATGGATTTAAGATGGAAGTGAGTGCTCGTTAGCACCAATCAGATGCCTAGAATTGAAAAACAGTCCAGTCAGGCTTATAGGGTGGGGGACCCTGAAGAGGATATAAGGCAGAGCAAGAGCCAATTTGACTCATTCAGTCGCCAGCCTCTAAAGAGAGAAGATGCATCCAGCAGACGATCTCTGGGACTAAGAAGATCTCCGCAGTCCTGGGTAGACTTCCAGAATTCCAGACCTCCAAACTCTCTTAGGTTTTCACAGAGACCCAGCGGTGACACATGCTTCTGTCCCCACCTCTGATATCACTTGCAAGGAGCACCATTAGCCTAAGCCTGATGTCTCAAAGAGCTATTAGCAATTAGTTCACACCAATTGTTCACTATAGCACTGGTGTCTCTGACACCACCTCCTGATGACCAGTTCTGAGAGGCACTACTGATTAGTGACTGGCACTGTCTGTCTACCTTCAGAGCTGTCTACTGCTTCTGATTCTCTGGCACTACCTCCTGGTGCTGTTGAGTCCGTCACTGATGGTCTGGCAACTGGTGCTATCCAGCCCGACCTTCTGACTATTGCTGAGGGCTGCTGTGGTGTCACTTCAGTGGCCCCAACTGTGAGCACCTCCAGCTGCCACCATGAGTTGGACACTGGTACACTGCTGACCAGTGTGTCACCAGCTCCTTGTTAACAGGACAGTGCGATCTGGCACGAGCAGCCTTTGTCTGGGAATACTAGACACAGTGGATGCTATCTGGGGTGAGACAGCTGGCCATTTGTAGCCTTAGAAACTCCTTTTCTTAACCTCCTGTTCGTGAAATAAACTCAGTTTTTGTTATTTCTTCAGCCTGAATGGTGTCTTGAAATTGAGCGTGCAGGTAGGCACCCACAGACAGTGACCTGACCCCACTGTGGCTCTGTCCCTTGGCACTACTGTGGTAGACTGCTTTTAGTATTGTTTTAGTAGGAGAAATCTATGAAAACGCAAGGAAATCAAGCTGGAAATAGTGTGAGAAATATGAAAAGGAAAATGGACCCTAAAAACTGCCTGGTGTTTGAAAATCCATTAATTTTTGTAAAAAGTCAAAGTGGCATGGTAGGATCTTAGATATTTTTTATCTCAATTGGGATTGAAGGTTGAAGGTACTTATTTTTTAAATCAAACAAAAAAGTGACTGCACATGTAGGCAACTAGAATCGTAGACAGGGTTTCAGCTCGATTCCAAATACTCTGCCAAAAGACCACTAGTCCCGAAGACAGACCAACAGGGACTTCTTACCCCAGAGAAACGGCTCTGACAGCCTGTGGACCCATCCTCACTCGGACACCACTGGGTCCACCCACTTCCACTGTCCCTCTGGCTATATCCCGTTCTGCACCCCAGAATCCCATTCTGTCTGCAATTCTCTGTGCCTCCAGAAAAGAGTTTGATGAACAAAGAATAAGAAATATAGCTTACCAAGGAACCCCAGCCTTTGACATATATAATGCAAACAAACATGAGAAAGTCAAAAGAGTTTTAAAATATTCAGTCCCTCACCATGTTTAATCACAAAACCACCAAAACAAGGATCTAAATAGCCACAAATATTCTACAGAGAGTAAAAGGAGATCATGTCACCCATATTCACTGTCTAGAACAGCATTTCTCTGCTTCTTAAATACCATGGACATTCAGATCCCCTGAGGATCTTGGTAAAATGCAGATACTGATTCTATAGGTCTGGAGACAAGTCTGGGCTTCTGCATTTCTTGAAAGTTCCCAGGGGATGCTATTGCTGCTGGTCCAAGGATTGCACTTTGAGCAGCAAGAGTTTAGAGAAATTCAAGGACTAAAGGAGCTATGGATATTAGAGACACAACTTCTGATCTGAGACTTGAATCATGCAGAGACATGGTGCCTCCACAGAGCTCTGCTCACATTCTAAGGTTGTCCAAGTTGAACTTCTCTCTCTCTCTCTCTCTCTCTCTCTCTCTCTCTCTTTCTCTCTCTTTTTCTCTCTCCCCCCTCTCCCTCTCTTTCTCATGCAATTCAAAACCCATGTTAAAGATTTTTATTCATACCCTATATCACATGGGTAACACATTCAATTTGGGAATTTGAACGTTAATTCTTGAAGTTTCTTTTTGAGTCTCAGTCACAAGAGTAACCTTCAAAAGTAAATGTCTAAAATACATTCCAATAATCAGGCACATGTGCCAAATCTTTTAATATCTCTAACCTCAGCAGATGGGTATTGGGATTTTTAATTGGTATTAACATGCTATATGGCACTCAAGTGTTCACAGCCCGAGACCCCAAAATGAGTGTGATTATCTCATTCTTCATAAATATGACAGCTATTGACTGCCAGCAACACAAAGTATAACAGATAGTATGGAAGGGAAGGAGATTCAAGGACATTATGTGTGACCCGCGTCCCAAGATACCGTTCTCTAATCATTCAACAGCTAACTGCCACCTTGAATCACCTTGGGACTTACAGGAGGAGCTCTTTTCATTCTTCTCTATGCTCTGATTGCATCATATGAGCTTTAATCTGAAAAGACTTTCAAAGAAAATACCATTTGTAAATAAGCAAAGAGCACCATTTCTTTGAGTATGTGCTTTGCTTAGAATTTAAAAAATTTTCTATCAAGCAGCTTGTCCATACTATGAATGAAACAAAACAGAATTTGTGGCCAAACTGGAGAGCTCATCAGAAAAAGGCAGGGAAGCAGTAAACACAAACTCACGCTGAGCTTGGGAATTCCTGGGCCACAGTCCAGGGCGCAGCCCCATCGCCGATACCCACGGAGAGTACAGCTTGGACCAACGCCGACTCAGATTCCCCAGTAACCGTTTAAGAGCTGCCTGACCTTGTGTCATAGGACCAGCTCAGTTTCCTCTCCATGTCCCTGAGACGCCATTCGGGTGGAATGACAGAGTGAGGCCAACACACAACAGGCTCATATGGTGTGGAACTTACTGTTGCCCATGCACATTTCTGTCCTCAAAGAGTTTTCCCTGTTGCAAGTGGACCTCTTCTCTTAAGTCTCTTTCCAAAATAAGAAATAAATAAAATTGTCTCATCCCAGGATTCTTCTTTTTCACCCTGGCAGGGTAAATTAATTTCTGTCCTCAACATTACATCAGTAACATTATTTCTTTCATCCATTTTTCTTTTATGGCGCTTTTGGTGTCCTCATTAAGAAATGTCTGCCTTTGCCAAGATCGTGAAGATATTCTCCTAAGTTTTTTCTTCTAAAAGTGAACTTGTTTTACCTTTCATATTTAAATCTACCACCCATCCGGAATGGATTTTTAGCAAGGTTATTTAAATATTAATTTGATGTTTAAATATAATTTGAATATTAATTTAGTGGTATTTGTCATAACTTTTTTCTTTTTGTTTTTCAATTAAAAAACAGGTATTAGAAAGTTCTAATTTTCTTGGTGGAAACATGATAAATCCTAAAATTATAATATTGTTCTATTTTAATTGTAGGATAATCAAAATGTCAGAAAACAATTTTTCTGTTAGATGAGGTCACATAAAAATCAATTTGCCACAAGAACTAATTATAGGCCCTCCCTGGTGGTGCAACAGGTTAAGCACAGCACTATTAAGCTATCCAGAGCCACTGCAGCACAAGTTCGATACCCATATGACGCAGCAGACCTCTCGTGCCTCGCCTACTGCTCCCCTCAGCAGTGTGCTTCAGTCAATCTGACTGTTCTGCTCCCTACTCTGTCTCTGGTGAATCCTCTCACCACCCCACACCTCTGGCCTATACCCCAGCTTGTATGCATAAATAAATGAATCTTAAAAAAAAGAATTAATTATATATACTGAAAGAGAATGCTTGTAGGAGGTGAATGAATTATGACTACTTAAGACATTTAGACTGGTTTAAGGGAGAATTTGTTCATTCATTCATTCAATAATATTTACCAGTATTTGTATTTTAAATATACAATTGCAATAAACATTTATATAAAATATTTATACTTGTTAGCTTTGTTATAATAATGCTTATTTGTACATGTTCCTATATTTATCAATATTATATTAAATACACTTATATTGATGTGCCCATGACGCTATGTGATTTGCTTGGGTGAGATTAGGGGAATTCCAAAAAGAATTCAGTCTAACCACCAAGTGAAGAAAGTCATGAATAGGTTAAGGGGAGCTATTTGTGTGCTATATCACAAATACTTACTCTTCGCCTCTGGGCATTATCATTATTTCAAAGCAGTGTCTTTCAAGTTACAGATCTGACTCCATGTGAACCAAAAACCTAATTCAGTTTCCATCTGGTATGAGAGGCCCTGGCATTTACGGGGTAGCAGCCACATTTACAGTGTGACATCCTGCGTCAGATCAGATATCACAGAGCCTGATTTGGGCAGATGTGGCAAAGCACAACTTCTCCCCCTGGGAACTGACTTCAGACACTGGTTTTCAGGTGGCCCACATACTCAACAAGGGGAACAGTTTAGTTACTTTTCTTTTGAATATGAAAATGGATAAAATCATGATGTACCTTAGTGATCTAAGGTAAAAAGCAAAATTACATACCATATTCTGAAAGCACCACAAATCACTATTTTACTCTAAACTGTAAATGCTATCATCTATGATGCTGGTAGGCTCATATTAAAACAAAAATCACACTTCCCGACGGACGGGTCAGACCAAGGGCGTCAAGGTTCCATGTTTACAGACTTGGGCTGGGCTGAGACTCAAAGCTTCCAACCCTGCTTCCCGCTGCGTCAGAATTCTGGCTGCGTGAAACAGACAGGGCCACCAGCTTACCCTGAACACTTTTCAAATGTGTCTCTATGGCTTCCCAGATAAGAGACTGACATCACCACACAGCCACATGCCTGAGGACATCTGAGAGGCCCTGTGTTTCCCCCCAATCATTTTAACCAAAGCTCCTGGGTGGGATTTGTGACCCAAAATGCTCCCCTACACATTGGTATTGCATGTGATGATTGGAACTGGAACTGGAACTTTACTCAGAGCCCCAATTACTAACAACTGTACCAGGCACACAGGAACAACAGCATGGGCCACACAGCTGGTGTGACTTTCCAAGTCACACCCAGGGGCTCTGAGGTTCATGTCAATGTGGGAGACAGTTACTAAATACCAGCTTTGATTTACTGAGAGTGAGTTCTTAGCTGCTCTGCTTCATAATTATTTACCTATTTGATGTGCTTCTTATAATTCCAAGTTAGAAAACATAAAACTGAGATTGCAGTTCAAGGGAGGGTGTTCACCTCTGTGCATGGCTGTCAGCTTCAACTGGCCCATTTTGTGTTAGAAAGGAAGGACAGCTGGCACATCGTCCCCTTTGACATAGTTTTCAGGTCCCAATGTTACTGTTCTTTGCTGGATTCTAGCAAGTGTGGTCTTATCCCCATGCAGCCACACCAGCAAGGTCCACCCCGAACAAGGAAGAGGGGCTCTGGCAGAACTTGTCATGTCCTTCACAAGTATCCTGGTGAAGTTAAATAGGATGAAGTCCTCACATGCCAAGCTCTACCTTGGTGTCAATGAAACACCCCACTCTGCCCTGGAAGCCTTTCCCATCCTTCAGGGCCCCACTGCTCACCAAAAAATAAAACATAAAAGGAGTGCTTTTTGCAGAAAATCCTCCAGTTAAAGTTCTAGGCTTCAGCCTCCCTGGTGGCGCAAGGGGTTAAGTCTCAGCACTATCAAGCCATCAGCAGCCACTGCAACATGAGTTCGATCCCCAGCCAGGGAGAATCCCACATGGCACAGCAGACCTCTCCTGCCTCACCTGCTGCTCCCCTCAGCAGTGTACTTCAGTAGATCTGCCTTTTCTGCTCCCCACTGTCTCTGGTGAGTCCTCTCAACACCCCCCACACCTCTGGCCTACACCCCAGTTCTTGTATGCATAAATAAAAATAAATCTTTAAAAAATAAAAATAAAGTTCTAGGCTTAATGTAATTTAAAAAGTATACTACCGAATTTATCAGGCAAGTTTTTTCTACCTAGCTTCAGAAAGAAGAGATGGTTAGTTCCCAATGTTACATCACAGACGGTCTGATTCAAAACTTTGTCACCAGCTTTGATTAAAAAAGGAAGATGAAAAAACTCACAGCAAAGAAAATGGAAACTGCCATAATGACTGGAACTGTGACCAAAAGCCTTCAACTGTGATGTAAAATTTGGTCAGATTTTGGGGGGGAGGGAGGAGAAATAACACCTTGGAAATGGGAGTGTGGAAGAGCTGGGCACAATATTTTCTTCTAAGTAGTGTTCACCTAGACGGCTTCAGCAGTGTAGGACGGCGTAGGGCAGCTTCCCACCACACCTGTGCAAAGGACGCACGCACGTCCATCCTGAGCACCAAAGCACTTAAAGGGCAGCGGTCACACTCGCGGCCACTTTGCTTCTCCATGACCAGGCTACCTGGAGCTGAGCGGCCAGCTGGCTGCCTGCTCTTCTCTCCGGCCCTTTGCTAAGTCACAACCTACTTCACCCTGGAGAAGGAAGAGGGAAACATCAGATCACTTTCCAAACATTGTTCAATTGACATTTAATTGTGGCTGTACTCATTTTATTGCTCTTCGTAAAAGCTTGTCCTTCCTGCAGTGCAGCCTAAATACTAGGTTGTATTGAGTGCCATTGAAAACACAACCGTTAGATGTCAGACACAAAGGAAATAAAAATCGCTGACTCTCTGTTTTGCAAGGACAAATTAATTTGCTCCAGAAATGGCGTGTTTGCCGCCAGTCTCATTAAAACTACTGTGAGATTATCAGGAAAAATTAATACAAGCTGTTGGTTATCAGCTACATCATTTCAGTTCACAAAGGCAAGTCCTGGTTGTCAGTTTGCTGCTGGGGGCAAGGACAGGCGTTAACAAAGAAAGTCACATTCAATTAGAAACCATCACCAGCGCTGGCATTTGCGGTTACTCTGCACTGATCGACTTGAAGAATAACCACACAGTGCTTCTTTTTGGTTTGAACTTGAAAGCAAGGGCACTTTGGCAGCAAGGGGAATCAAGTCCTCTCGATAACATGCTGATGAGTAGAAGCAGTTTGCCTGTAAAGTTTGGAAACTGAAGCTTCATGGTACTTACTGAGCATGCCCAGAAGATGTGTGATGGAATAATTATTTCTAAAATGCCTTGATAATACTCACTTACCAAAGACAGGGCAGGCTGAATCTGCAAGGTATTAGTGATACCCAGATGCTCTCAGAACCTCCTTGGGGGCTGACCTCTGGCCTTTGAGTTCACTCCATGCAGTTCCTGTGCAGGTGCTAATCTAATGCCAAAGATGTACAGTGAGGAATGCCGATGGCCCTCACGCACCTTGGCAACATCCATTTAACAAACATATACTGAGCACTAGCCATGGACCCAACTTGAGGCAATGGGAACACCAAAGAAAGAGAAACAATGTTCAGCAGCATTTCATTGCTATACAAATTCCATGTAGTTTCCAACCTTCACAGATTGGTAATTTGGACTGTGGGTTTTCTCCAAATTAAATTGATCCAACACTGTTCAAAAATAATCCATTCTCCAGCGAATATGCATGAACAGGTATTTTAAGTGGTCCTTTGTTCCCCTTAGACCAACACAGACTCAGACACACAGCCCATATGAGGCCACTACCACACTGTCAGCTCCAGCCTTGGGACCTTTGTGATCACCGTTCTCTCTGCCTGGAGTTCTCGTCCTCCCAGTAATCTGAGTGCATCATTTTCTCGCTTCTTTTAGGTTTCACTCGAAAGTCACCTTCTCGCACTTGAGGTCTTCCCTGACCGTCTTCTAAAATTATACCCCAACTGGACTTCTTCAACTCCTCCCCTGCTTTCTTCTTTATCCTGGGTACTTTTCATTGTCTGCACTCTGTATTTTATATGTAATACTTATTTCTGTCTCCCTCACTAAACTCTCAGCTCCTGGAGGGCAGGGACCTTGCTCTGTGCCTGGAAGAGTTGCTTGTAACAGTCTGCTCAATAGGTATTTGCTGAATAAGTGATGCATGCAAGAATGAAAGCTGTCAGTATTTCCAGTGATTTTCAACTTTGCCTCCCCTCTATTTAATGCACATAGTTAAAGCTTTGGATTGCAACAGCATGCAACATTTTCATTCTGTTTCCTCTTCATGCTTATAAAATAATAGACACAAAATGCAATAGACCATTAGAAAAATTTAACCAACAAGGCTTGGAGGACATTGTTGAAACTGGATTTTGATGGCCTGTTTCTCCTGCTGGAGGTTCATATCATTGGTTGGGGTGAGGGTGGGGTATTATTTCTCAATCATATCCCATAGAGCACTTTGCACACAATTGGAGCTCTAGGAGCCAACCATGTGCAGTTGACCCTTAACCAACACAGGAGTGAGATGCACTGGCCCCCCATATAGTCAAAAACCTTACTATACCTTTTGAATTCCCTAAAACTTAACTACTGGTCGCCTGCTGTTGACTGGAAGCCTTGAACACATTTTGTATTTTACATGTATTGTATACTGTATTCTTATAACAAAGCAAGAGAAAGAAAGTATTAGTAAGGAAATTGTAAGGAAGAGACAACACATTCATGTTTGCCCTGTAAATGTGTCTGTGAGCACATTTTTGAGATAAACCCAGACTGATGGAGGGTTCACTTGCTCCCCAGACCAGGATCTCCATCACCAGGGTAAGTAGCAGTGAGGACACAGAGTCCATTTCCTCCGTATCAGAGAGTGTCTGTAGGGCACCTGTGCCTTTTCTAGAGGTGGCACCCTACTCCCAATTCATTCTTAGTCCCACCCAACAGGAACAGCTCTTCAGTGCTGAGCTCGACCAGCCTCTGTGCTTCCCTCTGACCTCTCAGAAGGTAGCTCTGTCAGTAAGGGAGGAAGCAAAAGGGCCAAGCAGTGACACTTCTACGCAATCACATCCAGTTTCTCAGAAGGGTCTGAGAAGAAGCAAAAACAACTCACTTGGACTAAGAGAAATTTGAAGTGATCCAATAACAACATCTCCCTCAGGTCTGGGCCTCCAGGGAGCAAGCCTCCCTCCAAGACCTGCCTACTCAGTCAAAGATAAAGCCACTGAAAACAACTCCATCTACATACAGAGAGGGTTTCAGGTAGCCTCTATGACCAGAAGGTCCCAGAAACTCTTGGGAGTCTTTTGTGGTTATGAGTTTGTCAAAGCCCTACTTGCACAGGGAAAGATGTTGGGGCCTACATCTCAAAAACATGCATTTTAAAAAGTGGTGGACCTCAAAGGGTATGGAGCTGTGTCATGAAATAGCCCTTATCCTTGTGTCCTCCCAAAGAAGCAATTAAAACAAATGTGATGGCTTTGGACAGAGACCAGGATGGCATCACTGCTGTGGAAGTCCATGGAGTCATTTGGGAGAGACAGTGCTAGTGGACGGCATTTTGCTTGGCTTCTAGGGGGCAAGCACAATTTTTAGTAATCAGAGTGAGAGACATAGTTACTTCCAGTTGAAACACATTAATAGCTAAGACAGTGGAGAACCTCTTTCCTTGTTCATCCTAAAGACAGTGTCCCCCTGGGGTCCGGCTGGGCCAGGCTGCTCTTCATGTGAACAAGTGAGTGATTTTAATCTGCCAGGAAGCTGAAACTCAATTAGTGTCTGCTTGTGATTCATAAAGAAGTCCTCCACGTGTTGTTTCCAGTTTTCCTTTTCTCTTCATTTTGTCTTAGGGCCCCTAGGCTTGGTCCTTGTTTATTATTGGGTAAACAAGGTTCTTGTGTTTTACCTTCCTCTTACTGAAAACCTAATCATCTGGGATGTGATTTCCCTTGGAGTGTGTATGTGTGTGTGTGTGTGTGTGTGTGTGTGTGTGTGTGTGTGTGTGTGTGTGTGTGTGTGTGTGTTGGGGCTGGAGGAGTAAATGTGAGACCAGGTAAAGTACCTGTGGGTGCTTAAAGGTGCTGAAACCCAAGCTGGAAAATCTCGGGGTCTAGCCATCTTCTGTTTGCCACTACCCTGCCCTGGTGATCAACCCCATAACACCAGGACCTCCTGTGCCCTCACATGAGCCTGTGGCTCAGGGCAGTTGCTGATCCTCCAGTAATGTGTGATGCACAATAAAAGGTCCTCACTTGAAACCTGTAATTGACTTCGTCAAATTTGTGTGGAATTAATTGTAAGCCAGGCAAAGACCCTTCAGAGTCAGCAACAATTTCATATTCTCTGGTGATTTCTCTAGACAACTGGCTTCCAACCTGAGAAAGTCACATGGTCAGTGCTCATATTATGGAATTTGACTCCCAGCCCCCCAATCACCTTTCCCAGCCTCGCTGAAGACTGCGGCCAGAGGTGCTGTGCTGCCGCGGCCAAGCTCCAGGAGAGCATTGTCTTTTTCTCAGCACACCCATTTTAGGCATGTGTGGTATTAAACTTTTCTGCCAGTAAGTAGAAAAGACAATTTTTCTAAAAACTGAGAAACAACTTGCAGGCGAGAGCAGATATTTCAGAAATGACTCAGAATCGTGTTTTGCTAGAAGAATGCTAATGAAATACAGAGCATATATTTATGAAACTGATATCACACCCTAGGAAAGAAAAGGACTCTTATTAGACATCCGAATTTGAGCAAAACATTCGTGTCACTGGTTGTGATAGAAGGGATTGACTCCTCCTCTGGTAGTGAACGTTAACTTTAATGTGACTACAGAAGGGAAGGTTACTCTTTGGGGGATACTGAGAGAGCATATCTTGCGGATCATCTGAGGTAGTTCATTCACTTCTGAAACTGACTGCAAACCTTGGTGAAGAAGCTTCTGGCCCATTAAGCTAAGAGCCAACTCCCCAGAGCATCACCTTCCACACCCATGACCTCAAATCCAGCTTTCGCAGCACCTCCCACAGTCTTAGAGAACGGTGCCCCATCACGCCAGCTCCAATCTCTCCTGAAAAAGCCAAGTAGCCACTGACTTTGAGGATGACAGCAGTGGATTTCCTGATTTCTAACTGATCTAATTATTGAGTCCAAGCGTATTTGCAATTCACATCAGCTGTACAGGGCTTTTCTGTAGACAGCTGACACCTTTTTGGGACGCCATCAGCTAAAACTCTGGATGTCAGATGCAGCTCATATTTTGGCAGTTCTTTGTTTTCTCTTTCAGAGATGGTGTTGCAGACACTTGTTCTTCAACCTGCTGCTCTGATTGACAGTACCTGTTTTCAGTCCCACCTTCATCACTCCTGAGGATCTTCTGCAGGCATGAATGGGAGGCTTATGTGGAAACGAGTCAAAATGGACAAAAATCTAGAGCGGGTAGATGCAGTCACAGAGCCAGGCCCAGGGCTCCAGATCAGAGGGCGGACTCAGTTCCTTTCAGAATCCAGAGGCATGAAGTCTGAGTGGCTCAGTCTCACATGGTCCTGCTACATTTCAGAATCAACTTCTGAAGGATCAGAATCAGGCTACAAATCAGAGGAATTCAAAATCAAGGGAAATAGGAAGGCTAGAAATACTGGAAATTTCTTTTTTAAACCTCATGAATTAGATTTGATCTTTCTTAAAATCATAACCACTATGAATATGTTTAAGAAAATCAAGAATTCTTATATTTTAGAGATACACCCTGAAATATTTACAGATAAAATAGTACAATGTTTAGGGATTTGCTTTTTTAAAAACCCAGCATAGGAAGGTGGAGTTAGAGATGAAACAAAGTTGACTACAATACAAAATGATAATGGTTAAAAGCAGATGATGCCTACTTGAAGACTTATTATAATATTCTATTTTTTGTATGTATTTGAAATTTTCTATGATACAAAGTACACATTTTAAAAGAATTGTGTATATTTTTGGAAGACAATTATCTAATCTAAGATTCAGTCTCCTTTAACTCTTTATATTTGTTTGCCTATACCTAAACCACGTGGGTTTCATCTTGCAAAAAAGAAACCCCAGCTCTGCTTGCTTCTCAGGGCTCCCAGATGACAGGCTCACAGTGCAACACCTGGCACTCCGCACACACCCCACGATACAGGGACACCACCCTCACCTCCCGCACCACTGAGCATTGGTTTAAGGGGCCAGAGGCTCCCTACCTCTGAAAGCACCCAATAAAGAAATAATCACAGAGCTGGACTGTTCACAGTCTCCAAAATATTTTCAGATTTTCAAATGAGACAAAACCACAGTGCTACTGAGACACACAGAGAGAAGTCTCCCATTCCCAGGCCCAACCACCAACCTTCCTGGAAGGCAGGACCTGACCCGTCTGCTCCAAGTGTGAGCAGAGTTGACTTGAATGTTAACCAGTTTGCACAGGCCTGAATGGTTCTTTTGGAAACTTTGCCTGTCCTGGGAAGCCTTTACTTTGTCAAAAGGCAGTTTCCTAAAAGGAATGGGCACAGCTGAAAGGATTCTATTCACTGAATTAAGAAAGCTGAAAACAAAATATTCCTGAGAGGTCAAACTCCAGAAAGAAGCTGGTGGCATCTGCCTGGGACAGGGGTGCGTGTTAAATGTTTGTCCCAATTGCAGTAGCCTGTAGGTAGACAGGAGACTCTTCCAGCCCCCAGAGAGAACAGTCCCCTGGGTCAGTGTAGCAGGAGTGGGAAGGATGGCTTGATATAAAAACATGGGAGGAAGCGTAGTGACCCGAGGGTGTGAAAATAAACTTGGCCAGAGGCCGGGCAGCCAGTCTGCCAGGGACCCCACCTGCAGAGTGCTTACCCTCTGCTAGCTGCTGCTCTGTTCCGAAAACACTGTAAAATCTGCTTTGGAAGAATTCTATTTTGAACATCCAGATGGAATTTTATGTAAAGGAAGTGAGTTGTGAGGTATCTTAGAGTACTTCCAGGGCTGACTGTGAGACCTCAGGCAGGTCACCTAATTTCTTCATGCTTCCGGCTCCCCACATATGAGAGGAATTATGCCAGGGCCTCCCTCACCAGGCTATTAATGTATTTGAAGAACTGAGAATAGCACTTGAGGTTCAGTTAGCGCTCAGCAAAATGTAAGTCTATTGTCATTTGGAATTTCAGCTATTCGATACATCGAGCTTTCAGGTAGGAAGAAAGTTTATGGTCTGTCTTTACTTCCAAGAGTATGAGTGAGGTATACACAGCAGAGACTGTGCATGACTCGGATGCAACACCTCTGGATTTGCTCCCTGCATGTGTTCCCAGGACACATAAAAGCAAAGGATCACCTTCCTCGCTCCTAATTGTGCGTGCTGCCTCCCAGGTTCTGGCTCTACTTCATCTTCTGCACCAATGCCAAACAGTCTCCCAAAAAATGAGTTGTGTACCTTCTGTTCAAGGACTGCCTTTTGTCGCCAAAATTCAAGCTCCTCAGTGGTATTCGCATCATTCTTGATCTGACCCAAACTCTTGTTACATACTCCAAAGGCCCCACACCAGGGGCTTTAATATCTAATTGATCAGCAAGACTTTCTCCAAATTCTTCACTTCTCTTTTTCTTTCTCTAAGCCTCTGCTGAAATCCCAATTAGAACTCAGGATTTAACTCAGGAGACCCTCCCCAAGCAAGCCTGTCCAGCTCTGTGAGTCCAACAAGGGTCACCTCCTTCCCATGTCTGCCCCCCAACTTGGAATCTGCACCAAAGGGAAAGCTCCTTTGGTGGGTGCAGCTATTTTCTTCCCTGCTAGAGCTGTCGGTCTCTTGAAGACTGGGGTCATTCTCATTTATCTTTTCTCTCCATTGAACAAGTTCAATGCTTTGCACATAGTAGGTAAACTAAGAACACTGTTGGAATGAAGTAATGAATGAATAGACAACACACACACAAGATTTCATCCAGGGGCATTGTTTGCTGTGTAAGATTTAGCTGTCATAGGGCCTTGGGGTCTTGGAGGGAAACAATTCTCTCCTGTTTATCTTTCAATCCTTCTAACCACATCAAGGAGCAAGAGTTGCTGCTTTACTTCATCCAAGTTCTGCTGCTCTCTCTTTTCTACAGAGAACAAGCCTGAGGCTCAGCCCTCTGTTGGCAAGAGAATTGAGAATATTGCTTGGTTTTCTGTTGTCTTTTACTATCAATATAAGGTCAACCATATGCTTCAATCCAATATAATCTTTTAATGGCAAATGGTACTGGTTTTTTGTTTTGGATAGAGTAAATGTTGCACTCTAAAGTTGTTTAAACAGTTTAGTGAGTCATCACAAAGAAGACAAACAAGTGAACAGCAACACCAGCAGTACATGAATAAAACAAGGAACATGAGGATGTCCTGGGATGTTTGAGAGAAATGGGCTCACACACCATTTAGGCCTTGAGGATCCCACGATGCAGCCATACTCATCCCCCCACCCCCAACTGTGCCCTTCCCCTGCCTAACACCTCCCTGCCTGCTCCCCAGAACAACTGCCAGCAGTATCAACAAGGGGTGCCTAGGGCTGTCTCTCCCCACTCTGGGAGCTCTCCAGGTCTCGAGTCACCTCATCTTCTCAGTCCCCAGCATGATGCCTGCCTGCTAGAAATCACTCTGAGCACTGGAAGTGAACAACGCCCAGGGGAAAGCAGCTGGCCAAACACTAACTTTGAAGATTCGATTTTATACACCTAACAAAGGCACTCCTTGCCAACTCTTTATTAAATGGTTACCATACACACTGCCCTATTCAGCGTGGTGCAAAGAATCACCTTCAATAACTATTTCTGGATGAATAAAAAGCAATTTTCTTTCTATGTGACAACAAGAATTTCCCTCAGAACTTTCTATTCAAGTTTGGGCTGGCCCAGAGAACAATCTAGAAATGGTCATTTCTGGTTTTCTGCTTGCCTGACCCAGTGTCTAGCTCACAAGGCACCTTGTGCAGAGTAGGAGAGCCGCACCCCTGTTTCGGGAGCAGGTGGCCCGCTCCAGGGTGTTCCGTGCCCAAGGGTGGGTTCAGCCTCAAGTCCCCTCCACCAGGCACCCTCGTGAACAGTGTTGCATGGGCCAGTCTGACCTGGAAAAGACTTCTCCTTATCAAGGCAACATATTTCCTGTCTGGCCAGTCTCATTTCCACCAAAATCAAGGTTGGATATTGAATTCCATTTGCTGCCAAGGGCCAGAGAGCATCCATCATCTGCCCTGTGTCCTGTCACCAAGCCCAGGCCAGCCCCAGTGCTGTCAGCACCAGATGGACCGCCCTTTGGCCAGCTCGCTGGGGAGGCCAAGACTATGTGGAGGCCACAGGACAAGGGAGCCAAAGATACCCTGTACCAGCTGTCTTTCCTTTCTCCCCCTCATGACTGATTGATCCTTTTTTCATTCTAAATGGTTTTGTTGTTGTTAATAGACCTTACTTTTTCTCCAGCAGATTTAGGCTTACAGAAAAATTGAACCAAAGTACAAAGAGCTCCCAAACACTCCCTCCTCTACCCCGGGGGCCCCCTATTATTATCACCTTGCATTGGTGTGGTACACTTGTCACAACTGAGGCGCCAACACTGCTGCCTTATCATTGTTAACCGAAGCCCATAATTTACAGTAGGGCTCACTCCGTTGTCTGTTCTATTAGTTTGACATGTATCCATCATTATAGTGACACACTGAAGGTTCACTGCTGTTAAACAAATCCTGTTTCTTTCCTTTTTTATAAAATCTGCTTTTGCTAAAAGGCCAGACAACCTGTTTTAAGACAGCCACATCAGAGGCCTGGTGGAACCTTCCTGCACATCAGCGGCAGCCATGTGGTTGCTCACGTGCAGGCCAGGCTGGGGCAGCTGGCCTCTGTTGAGAGAAGGGACGTGAAAAGAAGCATTGTCATTAAGAAACAGCAGCCAGAGTGAGTGAATTCCATTTTCAAATCATGGGTAGTTGTTAAAAAACATCCTTCCTCCTGCAGTTACTATGAATACCATGGCTTTGTGCTTGTCCTGATGAGGCAGGACCAGGAGAGCAGAAAGAGCAGCTCTCTGCAGTTGGGCATAGATCCAGATGAAAGATGGGGGCTCCATGTGCGATGTACCCCTACAGACTGACACACCTCCCTGCTCTACGTCCCAGCACAGATGTTGGAGCCTGACATACAGGCTTTCTTCTGTGCTTGTGCTGAGAAGAAAAGAAACTCTCGCAAGAATCCTTTTTTACCCCATTGCACCTTCTCCTCAAGGATACTGGAGTCTGTGCACCCCTGGCTTCTGGAGTTAGAGGACCCCTAACTCTGGAGAAGAGACTAGTGATGAAGTTACCCTCCATTTGCCTCCACTGCCTCGGTGCCCCCAGATTCAGTGTTCAGCTGCCCTTTTCTACACAAGGCGAAGAGGTGGAAGTGAGAACAAAGCAGGGTCTGGCTTGGCCCTGTATCAAGTGGTCTCCGGACTCTGCTGGCACAGAGCCTGGTGCCTCAGCCCAGCCTCCAGGGTGGTGAGGGCCTGAGCCTTGAAGCACAGTTGAGTGAGTTCACCAGACTTAGGCGGGAGGTGTAGGAAAGAAGACTGGCTGGTAATTTGAACTTCTCTGCTTGAAACTTATGAGAACATGGTATAAATAAGTACTCTCTGCTGGGTGTCTCTGCCCAAGATCAAGCATTGGCTTTCCCCTTTCCTTGGAACACCATGTCCCAAGGCTAGAGTTGGTCTGTTCCTGAAAAGTGGGGTGAGGGAGATCCCTTGGCAAGGTAGTCTGTCCCAGTTTCCACTTCCTGGGCGCCCTGCATTCTCTGCAGCTCTCCACATCCTCCAGATCACAGACCCAAGCCAGTCACCAAAGGAAGTAGGTTGGAAGTGCAAGCCTTTTTCCTACACAACCTAGGTAGAAAGATTTAAGAAGCAGTGAAAACAAAGAACCATGTCAAATTCCCCAAAACCTAAAAGATAAAGCCCTGTACTTCCCCAGACCCACATGGAGCCAGCCTGAGTCCTGCTACAGCAGAATCACCCAGGGGTGCAGCAGCCTCAGGGGCTGCAGGTACAAGTCCACCCTGAAGCTGGAGCTGGCAGGAGAAGCGCACCAGAAACACCCACCCCACCCCACCCCGCCCTTAGAATTCGAAAGAGAGAAATAAAGGATTGTTCTCTAGCTCTAGTCTCCACAGATTCCAGGAGATTAGATAAAATAGGGAGAGAAAAAAAAAGAGGCCCAGTACAAAATTTTACATGAAATCTTGCATTCCCCTATGAAGGTGGCTGTCAAGAAGTGGGGTTAGGAGCCAGACCCGGTGCCTCAGGGCTGGTGGAAGACTGAGAGGGTCGCTTACGCACTGCAACTCTGGAGAGGCTGGTCAACCACTCGTAGCTTTATCAATATGATGGGCGTGAAAATAATACGACCAGAAACCACATGGGGGGAAGTTGCAAGGAGAAGTGAGCAGAGAGGTGCATGGGCCTCTGAGCTGCGACAGGCACACCATCAGTGATCAAAGATCTCAGCTACTCGCCTTAGCTCAAAGGACCTGGAGGCACCCTATTATATGTATTTATTTTTGTCAGAGGATGAGAGATATCTTTTCTCTCTGATTCACATTTGATGACTAATACCACCTGGCTTTCTGGGGGGTTGTATTAATAAGTTCACATATCTCTCTTTCTGACTGACACCATTCCTCTTCTTGGTCCCTTGTGGCTGTTGAATCTCCTCCCTGGTTACTGGACAGACACAAGCTCCCTGATCCTCATAAATTCTAGGAAAAGGGAATCACGTATCATAAAGGGACATCCCCAAAATTTAATCATCTCATTAGAATGCTCTTTCCTTTGGTCATATTAAAACCCAAAATTTTACTTAAAAAGAATTGATATGATTTATTTAAGATAATAAAGTGGGATGCTGTCAATCTTGTGGACACAATCAAGAAAGCATTTATTTGACAACAATGTTAAAAATGCAACACACTTGGGCCTCCCTGGAGGCGCAACCAGTTAAGTCTCAGTACTGTGAGGATATCCGCAGCCACTGCAGCACGAGTTCCATCCCCCACCAGGGAGATTCTGACAAAGTACAGCAGACCTCTCCTGTTTCGCCCGCTGCTCCTCTCAGCAGCGTATTCCAGTAGATCTGCCTGTTCTGCTCCCCACTCTGTCTTTGGTGAATCCTCTCACCACCCCACACCTCTGGTCTACACCCCAGTTCCTGTACACATAAATAAATTAATCTTTAAAAGAAAATACAACACACATGTGTGAGCATAGAAATGGTTCACGTATATCAGAGAATGCAACATTTCCTTATTCAGATTGAGAATCCTCGGTTAACACCTGTGTGCTTCTTCACCATGGCCACATCCACACCAGTCTTTTTCAGTCCACAGATGAAAAGCTCAGAATTTGGAGAAAAAACTTTCTTGAGAAATCTCTACAACAGATCTAGAGACCATGGGGTGGGGAGGTTAGGCTAAAAGCGACAGCAGCAAGAAATTCATCTGCACTGGAGGACATGGGTAAGAAATGTGCAAAAGGAGTCCCATGTGCCGGCATCCACATGGATACACATGCACACACATGTGCGTGCATGCACGTGTGTGTGTGCACGCACACACACATATTTGGTGTCAGGCTTAGGCCCTATAGGCCTAAAGAAAACAATGTCACCTTTCAACACTATTTAGGAAACCCTGCACTCGACTGAAATCTCATGTTGGCAGCAGAGAGCACTGCCTGGGTAGATGTTCCCAAAGGCCAAAGAAAATTGAATTGTGTTTCCCTTAGCATTTGCCCAGAGGCAACCCCTCTTCACTTTTCCCAATAAACCAACTCTCCGAGAGAGCTCTGCTGGACTGTCTTTAATTTACTTAACTGTGTCGGCGGTGAAGAGCAGGCTGCCGCATCTGATGGCTCGAGCCACTGCATCCCAGTCCCCTGCTCCCCTGACGCACTCTAGAAGGTGGGGTAGGAAGGCTTCCTGCTCTGAGACAGGCTCCTGCCAGCACTGTCAGCTGCACTCTGCCACCCAGTCCTGGTGGAATGGGTGCTAGGGGGGCCAAACCTTAGACTATGCTCTGCCCGCAGGACAATGGCCACTATCAGAGGTAGATTTGGTCCAGTCCTCTGACATGTAGAAGCCATGACAGCGAGGCTCGGCAGTCCAGCTTGTCCTCGATTCTCTGGATCTGTTCCTCCTGGTAATATCAGATTTTGCCACACCAGGCTAGCTGCTGCTCCTTCTACACTCATGTGTTTTAGCCCGACAAACAGCAGAAGGCAGCTGCTCTGTCTTATTCTCTCTGGGACCTCACAGGTGTGTAGGCAAAAACCTTCAGGAAAGGCTGAACAGGGTAGATGGATGAGCAGGGACTTGCAGAATGGAAGCAGAGGCCATTCTTTGAGGGCAGGGTTAGCATAGGTCCTGGGCAGCGACTGAGCAGAGGAAGGCCGCTGAGAAAAGACAGATCTGGTTTCTCAGTAATCAGAGGGGAATAGGAGCCTGAGCCACAAAGATAGTTACCTTCAAACATCAAGAGAGACAGGCCTACAGGACTGCAGTCTTAGTCCTGACCCAAACAGAGTTATTACCATGGTTATCGGGAGACTACTTGAAAATGACAAGCTTCAGTCAGGTCAGAAACAGGTCTCAAAGTCAGGCTTTGTTGAGAGAGGATGCACATTACTTTGGATTCCAAAATGTTCTTGTCTGCCAAGATCCAGGTCTGGCCAACTCGACCCTGGACTTTGCTGTGAGCCTGAATGATGAGCGGATGGGAGACATTGTCAGGGAGGCCTCCCCACACAGGAAGGGGGAGAAGACACCCTTCTGGTCAAGGGAGAGTTGCTGAAGGGGAGAGGCAGGGAGGAGAAGTGTGTCCTGACCTCTCCTCACAGCAGAAACTCCCAACTCATGAGGGGCTGGGGGCAGAGATGAGAGGGAAACAGAGGCTGAGCTGTGCTTGGGAAGACCGAGCATGCTGCTTTGCATCCGCAACAGCAAGCAAGGGCAGAGAGTATTGACCACCTCTTGCTCCACTTCCAGGTGGTCTGGAAAGGGCCCCAGTGCTCCTCTGTTCCCCCTGGGGGAAATAGTTACAGCGGCCAGCAGGCCTGCTGCAGGTCACCATTGGAGAGCCTGAGAATGAATCTTGTGATTGAGAAGATCTTCAGGGCCAGGGAGATCTGTGTAATGGACTCTCTGAAGACCAGGAGGGCCAGCTAAGCCCCGTGGTACCTAGGACTGGATGCTCAGACAGGACCAGGCCAACCCAGCCCAGCCTAGCCCACACATCACAGTCTCATAGGCAGGTGCACAAAAGAATCTACGAGCTTCTCCCGCGTCTAGTTGCCAGCCTGGGACAGAAGCAGGGAAAGAGACACTTTTTGAAAGAGAAATCTGATTCTCGATTTAACTTTGCTTGTACACAAAAGAAAGTGAGTTAACTAAGAGTCCACGTTGCTTTCAGCAAGTTAAAGTGCACCTCCATCCCCTGCAATCAGCAAGAAATAATAAGATCAGTGTAAAGAAGTTCAAAAATAAATCACCACTTTCTGCACCTCTGAGCTGCTATGTGTAACTGGTTCCTCTGCTGGGAGCCAGCGGGATGTGGGGAGGCCAGCGCACAGAGGGAGCTGCGTTGGCGCTGTTGATTTAATAACCGCTTGTCGAGGATGTAATGCTCAAAGGCCCACTCAGAGAAACGCTTCCATTAGCAGAAGGCTGTGCTCATGGAAGCATATTTTGGGATTGGGGATTAAGAGAAAGGACATTTGACTTTGTAGCCCTAACACAGGTTTCTCAGCCAGTCCTGAGCAGTTGTGGGATCCCAGGTGAGTCTTTCAACTGCTCTGGTATTGTTTCTTTCTTAAACTTGGGAATTTTTTTTAAGACAATTTCTAACATTCTCCCACTAATTAGTAATTATGATAATGCCAATAAGAACACGCATTTTTTGAATGCTTACTAGCTGCCAACTATAATCATTTGCTCTATTTACTATTATTTGTTTTTTTATATAACACTGATTCACCCTTAAAATAATCTTATGAGAGAAGCAAAACATATCTGAATAAGATATGATTGTTTACATAGAAAAATTCAAAACTTCATAAATATTAGAAATAATAAAATTTGGAAAAGATGTAATAAATTTGCATATGTCAAAGAACTAGAAAGTATAAAAAAACACCATGGAAGTATAAAGAAACATCAATTCTCTGAGAATAAATGTGGCAATAGATGTGCAAGATCTTTAAAAGGAAAAATATCAAACTTTACTAAGATATATTAAAGAAGACCTAACTAAATAGAGAGATAAGATGATATTCATGGATAATATGATTTAATATCATAATGTAATCTGTACATTCAGTGTAATTCCTATCAAGTTCCCAGTACATTTTTTAAAATAGAATCTGAAAAGATGATTCTAAACTTATTTAAAGGAGAAAAGGACCAAAAATAGCCAAGACATTTCTGTAAAAGTAGTAAGGGGAAACAGATTCCTAGACATCTGGACTTTTCACAAAGCTGGAGTAATTAAGACATCATAATCTTGGTATATGGACAGGTAAACTGACCATGAAATAAGACTGAGATCACAAGAAAAGTCATGTACAGAAAGAATTTTATATGTGACAAAGGATAAAGGAGGCCAGTGAAAAGAAAGACAGATCAATAAATGAAAGTGGAAAAAATAGTTATCCACGTGGGAAAAAATGAACTTGGCAATCTCCGTCAACCACATTTGAAAAATAACCCTCAGAATCATTAAGGAATTGAGTATCAAAAGCAAACTTTAAAATTCACAGTAAATATACAAGTGACTATCTTTTATACCTGCAATTAGCAAAGATGTTCTTAAACAAGCATATAAAATTAGCTATAAAATGATAAATTTAACCACATTAAAATCAAGAACTTTTGTTCACCAAGAGATACTTTCCAAAAGTGAAAAACCAGAGTAGAAACTGGAACAAAATATTCATAATATCAACCGTGAAAATTTAATATCAATAGTACATATAGAACTGCTATAAATCATTTTTTAAAAAGCATAAACAACCTAGCATGTTAATGAGAAAAAGTCATCAACAGGTATTTCACAAAAGAGGAAACATATATACCCAACAAATATATGAGGAGATTCAAAAAGAAAAATACCAATGGTGATCATGAGATTAGATAACATTGTATCCTTGTTCAATTTCCAAAAAGTAAAAGTCTAACACTATTAAGTGTTAGAGAGGATGAAGCTTGTGGCACAGTAGATGAGTGCACTTTAGAAAAGAGTTGGACATTGTCACCTTAGGTTGAATTTCCATCTGTCCTCTGACATGGTTCCCTTTAAAGGTTCGTATCCAGGAGAATCTTTTATGTTTATATAACAGCAGATGTGCACAAGTTTAAACTCAACAGCACCACTCTAACCAACACTAATCTGGACCCCTCCTTCCAAATGCCCTGTGGCAGGGCACTAGATGACAGCATGATGGAATATCCACTCCGTATTACAGAGTGGTCAGAGCAAATGATTCACAGCAATGCAAATGAGGTCCATGGATCTCATCAAGATAACACTAAGTACATGGGTGAGTTGGTGGTGGGAAGTTTACAGGGACTGCACCTGAGAGGAGAAATCAAACACTGTACAAAAATGAACAATGATGTAATATATATATATATATATGTGTGTGTGTGTGTGTGTGTAATATGTATGTAATATGTAATATGATGATGTAATATATATATATAAAAGATAACATTAAGTGAAAAAAGTTCCAAAAATTTACATGTAGCATACCATTTTTATAAAATTTAAAATATTTTGGATAAAAATATAGATACTTTCTAGAAATACATACGGAAACAGAAAACCAAAGAAAGGAGGCAGGTGGATTAAGAACATAAAACGCAGATGACAGTGACCTCAGGAGTGGGGTGAAGAGGTCAATGAGATAGCCCACATGTGACGGGGGATTTACTGTCCTAGTCATACTTTCAGCTAGGGTGGCAGATTCACTGGTGGTCATGGCACTGATGGAAAAAAAGAAATTGCCAGATAACTGATAAGACAGACACACAACAGATCAGTGGTAGAGATTGTTAAAACCAAGCACCATGATGAATCTAGTTTTTGAGCTCTGAGGGGCGTGGAGGGGGAACACCAGGGAGCAAATCCTGTCACTATCTACAAGTTACAGGCAAGGAACTGAGGGTCAGGTTGGCTAATCAACTTGCCCCAGGCCACAGAGCTAGAAAATAGCAAAGCTGGGACCCTAAGTCAGTGTGTTGTAAACCAACAAGAGCAGGCAGCCCTGGCCTTTCAAAGTAGCATGTGGACTAGCCGGAGTCTCCACAGCGAAACCTTAAGCAGTCTCCCATTTCAAACCTGGATCATTTATTCCCACATCAACTCTTGAGATTGTTCATTTGCCATCAGAACCTAGAGGTCTCGAACATTCCCATGACTTGCTATCATCCCCTGTCCGCCCACTCCCCCGCCCTCCCCACACACAAAGTATTTTCTGGCGTCTTTTCAAATCATTTTCATATTCTTTTTGAGCAGTTTCATTTTCTAGGACTGTTACTTCAGAACTCATTCATAGGGCGCCTGTGAAAGAAACGCTGCTCAGCATTGACTAAGCATATGAGTAAGTTTTTATTTTAATAGCACCATGTAGGAGGTTTCTTTATAAATGCCTGGGGAGAGGTGGGGGAATGCTTGCAAACTGCCCACAGACAAGAGCTAAGACCCGTAAAAACAGGCTTACGCAGAATTACTCTTTTCAGTTTCAGGGTAAGCTCTGTTTTGTAATATCTTTGCAAAAAATAAAAAGACTATGAATAATCTTTTTACACTGCAGCCCTGAACACGGGCTACCATCCCAGTGAGCAGAGACTTGTGGGCCACATATACAGACAGCAAATTTACCAGGACTCCCCTGTTCTGAAATGCTTGTGCAATAGAAACACTCAGCACAGGTTGGTTAATCATCTTGTTCCAGGCCGCAAAGCTAATAAATAGCAGAGCTGGGACCCTAAACCAGGGTTTGATTACACATACTCACATAAATCAGCAGGAGCCAGGGGCCCAGGCCTTTTGAAGTAGCCCACAGACAAGCTAGAGTGAGTTGAAGAATCACTACTTTGCCTTTCTCTGAGCTCCTAAATGCCATACAGAGTCACTCTCAAAGAGATTGGGCCACGACTGGACTTATGCTGGGCTGTGAGTAGTATCCTCTCATAAAGGGCTGAGCAGAGTCAGGAAGTGGTAGTCACCATGTTCCTTTGGTCCCCAGCTGGCAAGCTCAGTCCTTCTTTGTCACTGCAGTGGCACCATCTCTAGAGGGCAGGCCAACAAAGTTGTAACTGAGAGCACGGTGAAACGGGGTGATCATGCTGGAGTTGGGTTAACTCCCCATCACCCCAACAGAGTGAGAGCTTATTGTACATTTTGAAGCCTCAAGGCACGCCCTCACTTCCTTTTTCCTAACATGGCAACCCTGTGCTCTCACAACGAGGGAGCAGCTCTGAAGTTGCTTCTGGGGTTGTGCCCAGCAGAGGACTGACACCCAGCCGTGCCAATTTCCAATAACTTCAACATCCTCTTTTTTCTTAGACTCTCCCAGCCGTAAGGACACAGAAATCCCACATTCTCAGCTAGTGGTCATTACCTTGGTAATGGTCAAATGACTAGGGCTGACCTGAGCCTTCCCAGGCAATCTCTGTGCCAAGGTGACTACTTAGGCTCCTCCCAGGGGTCTCTCATCAGAAAAAAGTTGGAGGTCTCATCCTCACCCCTCTCTCCTCCTGCCCCCTGAATACCCTGGCTACTCCATCTCCCTGAGTTTCTGCAAACAATCAGGCCACGGACCATAAAAGCAGAGGGCCAAGCAGGGGGACAACAGAGACACCACTGCCCTGTCCTACTCTTGTGGGGTGGTCAGATGGGTGGGCACACAGCCTAGAGCAGCCTCCTATGAGGGTGGGGGCAGATCTTCCTAAGGAACATTTACCCCATTCAAAGATCCTAAACTTGGGCCTCCCTGGTGGCGCAGCGGTTAAGCGCTGAGCTGTGGAGCTGTTGGCAGCGGCGACGCGAGTTCGATGCCCGGCCGGGGAGAATCCCACATGGCGCAGCAGACCTCTCCTGCCTTACCCACTGCTCCCCTCAGCAGTGTGTTTCTGATCTGCCTGTTCTGCTACCCGCTCTGTCTCTGGTGAACCCTCTCGCCGTTCCATGCCTCTGGCCTGTACCCCAACTTGTATGTATAAATAAAAAATAAATCTTAAAAAAAAAAAAGATCCTAAACTCTTCTTTAAATATGAACGGAACATTTGTATCCTCCCCAGGACTGACATGTTGAAGCCCTAGCCCTCAGTGGTTTCTGGAGGTGGGGCCTCCGGGAGATAATTAGGTTTAGATGAAGTTGTGAGGGTGGAACCCCTGTGATGGGATTAGGGCCCTTTTTAGAAAAGGAAGATACCAGAGCTCACATCCTCTTCACCACTGAGAACTCAGCAAGAAGTCAGCCATCTGCAAACCAGAACAAGAACCCAAACCAGACATCGAACCTGTTGCCTCCTTAATCTTGGAATTCCAGTCTGCAGAACTGTGAGAAGTGAGCATCCTCTGTTCCAACCACCTAGCCAGTGGCGCTGGTTAGAGCATGGTAGCTGACTAAGAGATCCAGTACCCTCCTCCTCCCCATGGAGTGAGCTGCAGGGCTCCCAAGGACCACCGTGTGCTCAGACACAGGGGCAGGACCAGGGAGGCAGGAACTGCCTTTGCCCATGTGGCTGTACCATAGGTGGGAGTGGGCACAGGGAGATGCTTGACCACTTTCATGAAATTCTCCACGGACCTCCTTCTTGCTTTCTAAATAAGCTCTACTTCCACAGCAGAACTCAGCCTCTCTTCCTACCCATTTCTTAATTATCTATATTTAACGCTGCAAGTATATAGTCATTATAGGTCTTCAGAAGCAACAGAAGCATGTAGGTAAAAAGCCAAACACCTTCTCCCTTTCCAAATCCCATGCCCCACCAGTGCCCACAGTCAGCAGGTTAATCACTAGACCAGTCATTTCCTGGGCTCATCCAGGGGGTATAGCTATGACCAGAGGCATAGACGTGGGGTCCTCGGCCCCTCTTGTAAGAGAAACCACACACTCTTCTCTGAGGCTACTGCCCATGTGCGCTTAATCCAGTTGCAGCTGGCAGGAAAGGTTCACCTGGAAAGCTGTACTCCAAGGATGCAAGTGGCATATTCTAGATGAGGGGCAGGCTTCTGAAACCCCTATAATGTTCAAGTGCCTCCCCTCAACTTACCTGAAAGATAGAGAGCGGGGCTACTTGCACGTCTTCAACAGTTCATTTATTTTCAATATTATCTCCAAGAGTGTTAGGAGGATGTCCTAAAAGTAGCAGATTGGTATTTGGGGTTTTGTTTATGACGGTTTATCTCATGTTTCATCTTAAGGTCACTGATGATGGGTGTATTGTTTAACGCACCAGAATAACTCCTTGGTGAAAATTGGATGATCTTATTTTAGAATAAATGTTTTTTTGTAAAGATTATAGGCAGCAAAAGTTAAAATGACAGCACAACAATCACCAAAAGCACAGGAGACACGAAGCACATGAACAGTGAAATTTTAGAAAAACTGGACATTGGGAGCCTTTGCCTACCCAGCCTCAAAACAGAAAACAGTCCACTAGTGCTCTCCACCCTGACTCCCTCTGCTGTGAAATTATGTCATCTTCATTTTGCAACCAGAGGATTTTGCATTATTTCAAAAGTTTCAACTCCCCATATTCAAAGTTATATAAAACATGATCATATATTAGGATAGCTGGCACCTTCACTCATTTTCTTTGGTTGCCAAGATCTCCATCATCAGTCTGTGTGCCCCCGCCCCAATCAGAATGCCAGTGACCTGGGACACCCCAGTGGTCTCCAAGTCTCACCCCAAATGGGTAACACATGTTACCACCACCCCACCACCCCCGCCTGATGCAGACCTGGAGGGCTGCACACCAGGTGCCTGCTAGGTTAGCTGTGGACATGTCAGGCACTCAGTTTAGAGACCCTCCACCACCATCGGCAGTAAACTGCCCTAAGTTGCCCTAATTACCTCTCAGGCCTCGCCTTATACTCTCTGGGCAACAGCTATAGGATGGGTCCCGCTGGGGGACACCATTACTCTACACCTTCCCCCAACTCTCCAAAAATGACCTCCAACTCTGAACCTCTCTTAGTTACTGTGGAAAGTGCTACAGACCATTGAGGGTTTAATCATTTCTCTTCATTTAATACATTCATCTTCATTTGCATCTTTCCAGTAAAACTTTCCACAGATAACGATGAGTCGTGAGAAATTCTTCGGTGTGAATGGCACCACTTGTGGAGGTGGCTGCCCACGCTCCACCAGTCCCAGCTGGCTGGCCAAGCACCTGGCGGCACCCCAGATTTCTCACTGTGTGGGTCACTTGTGCAAATCGAGACTAAGGCCAGGGTATCTGCATCAGAAGCCTGTTAACAGTGCTGGGGAGCAGAGGAATTGGAGGAGCCAGCAAATGGTTTAGGATGCTGAGCCTGGGGTGAGGTGAAAGTGGTGATGTGGGTTGGGGGCATGGGGAAGAGTGGGGAAAAAACAGGAGAAAGGAGATGGTGAGAGATGGGCTGGAGGAGAAGCTGAAGGGGGGAGGGGTTTCTGAAGAGAACCCTTGAGAACTGGAGCAGCAGGGTGTCCAGAAACAGTCATCAAGGGGGAGACCTGGGCAGCTGAAGGTTACCCCAAGGTTGAGGTGATTTATACCATCCTGAGGAGGCCCTTTGGGGGGGGTCTGAGTTTAGGTAACAAACAATGCCTCACAGCCATCCAGCTCCAGGGCTCATCCCCATGCAGAGAACCTGGGCCACTGGGCAACTGGACCCTTTCCATCAGGCCAACTATAACTTGGGCTCTTCTCAGCACAAGCATTCACATTTTAGAATCATTTTGATAAAACCTGCCCTAACCACAGTGTCAGAGTCATTGAGGGGGGAAATGGCATCTTGTGGTAAGCAAAACCCTGCTCCAATCCTCCCCCTAAACTGACAAAACGTATCCTTTCATCTGTCAGTACCACTGTTAGCACATTTTTTTTTACAACATGGTGAAGAGCCCTCTGCACCAATGAATGAATGAAAAGAAGTATAAATCAGCACTTCCCTTAAAATCATATTATTGAACTTCAAAGATATTATTGCAAATGACGGTGTCTCAGAGGGACTGGGGAGCACCCTGCATCACAGTAGAGGACTCCTGGGCAGTGCTCCCTAATGTCACAGCTGCAAGGGCTAACACAAGAGAACTTTCTCTCCAGGGCCCACCTGGACATTGAACTTCCTGCCCAGCAAGGTGCCAGGAGCAGACAAGAATCAGACTAGAGACAAAGGGAGTGGCCCCACTGGAAGGGAAGCTGATCTACCTCAGTACTGTCTAATATGATACAAGCTACTGTGGACAATATGTGTATTACTAGCACTAGGTATCAAAACTAAAAGATAATGTGAAAAAAGAATTCACACTTACACTTATAATACTTCATACACTGATAATCTGCAAAAAAATTTCCAGTATACCCATTAACAAAAATCTGCATATAAATGTGCCACCAAAGTCCAAAACCATGTTGTTCAAACGTCAACTATATATCATGTCTTAACTGCCTATTTATTGTCCCTTTGCCCTACTAGAGACTAAGTTCTCTGGCACACACATAGACCAACACCCCACGTGACATCCCCAACACTAGGGATCGGGTATATCCATCTCCCACAACTCCATGCTGCAAGTGACCATCACCAAAATCTACAGAGGGAGACTTCCGGTGTGCCTGGAGCAAGCATTTCAGCTTAGCTCTCAGTCAGTGATACTGATAAGACTTGGGATTTCACAGGGCTCAAGGGCAGGCTCGGCTCCTCCAAAACTATGTAAGAATCTCCCCTCAAGCTGCCCCTCTCTGGCCTCTCTGGCCTCTCTCTCCCACCCACCTCCATCTCCCCCACTATCCTCCAACCATCCCATCCTGCAAAGCAAGCAAATCTCAAAGATGGGGGTGGCAAGGAAAAAATCATTTTCTTTCACATTCATAGTTCCCCCCAGCTACATACATAAGGATGCACTAGGAAAGAAAGATGGGGCAGGAAGTGACACTAATTCATATCTGCCACATGTCAGTTGTAGTCCTATGATATTTTTGACTGTCACTTCACTTCATCCTCACAGCAAACTTCTGGTATATACGACCCATGACTTTACAGATGAGGAAGCCAAGACACACACAAAAAAGTAGAGAGCAGAGCTGGGAGCCACGTCCAGGGCCTGTGGTTTCAGAGCCGTCTGCCTCCCTTCTGCTGAGGAAGCTGTAGTAGCAACCATGAGGGAGTGGGTGGCCCCCAGAAAATATCCAGTTGGAGCCCTCATCTCTCATCACTCAGAATATGCAGGAGGAGTCCAGGGGGGCTCCAGGAGCCCCTTGTGTCTACAGAAATGCATGCTGCCAGCTTCTCTCTGGCTTATTGGGACACACAGAGGACCCAGGATGGACCCACGAACATGGGGCTGCTCAGGTGACTCTCATAGCCTTGGACTCTGCTGCCCTGTGGCTGCAGTTCACCTGGCTTATAAGCTGTGAGATGCATGGTCAGGCTGAATGTCAGGGGTCCAGCCAGCAGAGCACCCCAAGTGCCACCCTCCCAAGCAGCCATGGGAAGAGGCCACGGGGGGCAGTGCTGCCATGGCCATTACCAGCCACGAGGGCTCAGTCAAGGCCAAAAGGTCTGGGAACTTCCGCCTCGATGAGTAGAAAATGGTTAGATGGGGCCTCCCTGATGGCGCAATAGGTTAAGCACAGCACTATGAAGCTATCTGCAACCACTGCAGCGTGAGTTCAATCCCCAGCCAGGGAGATTCCCACATGGCGCAGCACACCTCTCCTGCCTCGCCCGCTGTCCCCTCAGCAGTGTGCTTCAGTCTATCTGCCTATTCTGTTCCCCACTCTCTCTCACCACCCCACACCTCTGGCCTATATCCCAGCTTGTGTGCATAAATAAAACTTAAAAAAAAAAAGAAAATGGTTAGATGGGCTCCGCCATGTTCATTCAGAGATCATTCTTGACACTTTAAAGACACACTATGACTCCTAACAAAGGCAAGAGGGCTTCACATATCAGTGATATCATGGTCTCATGACCTCAGCAGCCTCTTCAGGGCAAAGAAGAGAACTAACAGCATTAGTTGAGAAATCCTGGGTAGAGAGGGACTCCATCCTGACTCTCACTGCTAACTAGTTGAGACTGGTTCTGAGCCCTGCTTTTTCATGTATAAAATAAAGGCTTTTGGGCTAGGTCAGTGGTTTCCAGTCTCTTACTACCAGAATTATTTTGTTCAATACAATTTTGCACACAGCTCCAGTCATGATACTGCCTCACAATGATTAGCTGGGCACTGTTCTAAGAGTTTTATGTTTATTAACTCACTTAAGCCTCGCAAAAGTCCAATGTGGTAAGCACTAATATTTCCCCAATTTTCAGATGGGGAAATTGAAGCACAGAGTGCCCCAGTTTACTCTATGAATGAGACAAATGAATCCAGATTAAAATGCCCTCCCAGGCCCAGCACTGTTTCTGGAGCCTGAGGGCTGTGGACAAAGACCCCTCTTCCCTGACTTTCTGTCTTGCCTTCCTTACTCAGAGAAAACACAGGTTTCACACACTCAGGCTCACACTCACACGCCCAGGACTCTCTTCCAGCTCTAAAATTCAACCACATCCCTGAATACTAATTTTTAAAGGAAAAATTAAATGAGACATGCACATGCATAGACACTGGGGATTCTAGAGTGGTGTCTTTCTGTCTGTCTATCTGTCTGTCTATACGTGACTCTGGAGTCCCCAAAGCACAGGCAGCAGAGGTAGACTCATAGGCCATGGGTCACTCTCACTATATCCAGCAGTTGTGGTGGTGCTGTTCAATAGCCTGGAGGGTGGGGTGAGTATATTTAAACTGTGCTCAGGGAATTCTGTAATAACAGAATCAGGGGAGTTTGGGGAGAGAGATTTGGGACTAGAATAGAGGCAAGAAAAGATAAAAGACTAAGCTAAAAGGCTGAGGAGAACTATATAATAAATACCTGAGATAAGTGACAGGTAGTCCAATTCCTTCCTTAAAAAAAAAAAACAAACAGTTCCCCATTTGACTTGACAAACAGGAATGTTGTGGCCCAGTGGTCTTGTGAGAAAATACCTCTTCAAAAGACAACAAAGAGGACAACTGATCACAGCCCAAGTGATAGCCATCCAAAAAATAGGTGAGGGGCACTCCAGATCCTAAACGGGATAGCCACAGCAATTCTTCTATCTTCCTTTAATTTCTACCTACTACCTACCTACTACTACCTACTACTTACTACTACTCTACCATGACTCTCCTCCTATTCTTATCTACTTATCATTGCCCCAGGGGAACATGCATTCAAGTAGGAGCCCTAGGAACATTGTTGTTATGTTAACCAGAGTCAACAGGTTACATCCAGCCTAAGAAAACCAGACTTATAAAATCCCCTGGGGAAAGCCTCCATTGGATTCTCTCATGGATACCACCTTTCCTGGCCTTTAGTTGCCATACTTCTCATGTTCCTCTTTGGACACTCAATTTCATTGTTAAATTTGTTTCTTCTCATTTAGAGGCCATAAAACCCAAACTCTTCCTTCAAAAGGGACAACTGGCCAAAGCCTCCCCTCCCCCCCTTGGACTCTGCCTACACCTCCTATCAACAAAGACAATCAATCAGCAGTTCAGGGACTAGCTTTAGAGAGATGCCACCCTACGCCCTTAGGTAAGGACAGCTCTGTGCCCAGTTCTATGCCCTGCTCCAGCCTGCAGCTGTTATGGAAGACTGACCTCCCCCTCTCAAGTCCCCAAATGATCCCAGGCACGATATGGTCCAGCATAAAGGTTGATGAAAACTTAGAGTAGAAAATTTAGGATGGACACTTCATAAGGCTGAAAACCAGAGGTGGGGGCAAAGAGGATTATCAGTGATTATAGAAACCAAACCCAACCAACCCCAAAGTGATAAATTCCACAAAGTGATAAAATCCCACGGAGAACTGTATGTAAGGCCATCCCTGCCCTTTTTAAAATGCAGCACTTGCCCTTTAAGACTGATATCGGGCAAATGAAGAGCTTCGAAATTGGCCAAAGGCAGTGCCCAAATTGCTTACTGGTCACTATCTTGGTTCTGCACCCCTCGCACAATTGCAAGACTATTCAGACTTAGGGAACAAAAACAGTGGGATTTATTTAACAAACAGGGAAAAAGAAAAGAATTACTAAAGTCAACATGTGGTCGTTTACCTTACTTAAAGCAATGTCCGGTCCTTTAAGTCCCAGAAAAGTAACAAAGATGGCGTCTTTCCGCCACTGCTGATGTGGAGCTCCTCTTCCAAAAAATAGGCCATGTCTCCAAAATGGCATCTTCCTTCTTCTGCAGATGTGCAACAGCCAGAGTGCAGGCCAGGTTCCAACTCACGAGGACGACACAGAACACAACTGGAGATGCTCCCGAAACTGCCATGGTGCCCCAGCACAGTACCAGGCCAACAACAGTGCAGACAGCAACTACAGCAGCCAGGCAGCACAACAGACTGCGCATTTTAGGAAGGCACCTGCTTCGGGCCTCTGCCTTCTTTCTTTGGCTGCAGTAAAGACAAAACCGGGAGCAGTTTCCATCACTCGGCTACTTGCAAAGCCTCCAAAGTAGCTGGCCCCAAAGTCACTGAAGATTCCAAAAATGCTGAATCCGAAACTGTATCCCAGCGGCTCAAAACTTCTGGCATCTGATTTCCAAACTCTCAATTTTCTGCTGCTTCTTTTCCTATATCATGGCGATTGCTTCCTCTATTCCTTCAGCATGGTGACTGCCTCTTCCAGTCCTACATCATGGCGACTGAATTCCCCTTCTCCTTCAGTCCCTTTTATTTCTCATCAGACTCTTCGCCCCAAACTGCAAACTTAGCATTTTTCCCTGGGGCTATTCATTCTCATCAGCAAACCCCCTCCAGGGGGCACCACATTTTCCAGACTTTGGACTCAGCCCAGTTAAAAGACTGCTGCCCTGTTGTGTCTATGCAGCATCTCTTTCTTAATAAACTTGCTATGGCAAGTGAATGGAGACTGTTGAATTCTTTCACAGAGCGATCTAAGGACCCCATACACCAAACCCCACCAACAGGGAGAGGGACAGATTGTTTGCCCATGTTGGGAGTCTGGAAGTAGGAGTGGAGGGACATGGGCTGGGGCTAGTGCGGACAGCCAAGTTCCAGAGAAGCTGAAGGAGTGGGGGCAGTAGAGGGGTACTCTAGTTTAAACCAGTGATGTGGTAGGCTATGCTGGCATCCACTCACACAGTGCTTATGCAATGTGATGACAGGACTGCCCGTACTTTCAACTCAAGAAATAAACCAAGAGCATATAAGCAGCAGTGCCCTGGAGAATGCCTAACACCCAGCATCAAATAAAGAATTGATTTATTATATTATTATTTATAGAATACACACACACACACACACACACACACACACACACACACACTTATTTATGTTCAGATTGACCAAATGTTTCTCAATCACAGTCCCCCTGCTCCCATAGAATTTCTCAAGTGTTGGAAGTGTTAAGGTGTCTATTGTTATATTAATGAAGGTTGCCAGGGAAACTAGGGTGAATAGAGGGTGGGACATTTCAGCCCCACCCCCTAACTTCCTGAGAGGGGAGAAGAGCTAGAGTGGAGTTCAATAGCTAAGGGCCAACGATTTCATCACTCCTGCCTATGAAATGAAATCTTTAAAACCCAAGAGGAAGGACCTCCAGACTGGTAGAAATGTGAAGATTTGGGGGAGAATGGCAAATCTGGAGAGGACAAGGAGGCCCTGCACCTTCTCCCCATACCTTTCCCTATGCCTCTCTTCCACTTGATTGATTAGTATCCTTCAGCATCCTTTGTAATAAATCCATGATCTAGTGACTAAACAGGTCTCCTGAGGTCTGTGTACTGTTCTTGCCAATAATAGTTCTAAGGTGGGTGTCTGGAAACTTCTGGTTTACAGACAGTTGATCAGAAGCACAGATAATAATCTGGACCTGTGATGGGTACCTGGGAAGTCTGAGGAGGGGTCTAATAGGTTTCTGGTTGATCAAAAGTCCAGGTGTGGGGCTTGTCTGGGGCTTGCAAGCAGCATCTAAAGTGGAAGGTAATCTTGGGAGTCTGAGCCCATTCCCTGTGGAAACTGATGCTATCTCCAGGCAAATGGTGCCAGAGTTGAATTCTTCACCCCCCTGCTGGTGTCTGAGAATTGCTTGGTATAGGGAATTTTACCCATATGCCAGTTGGAAACTGAGTTGCTGGAAACCACCCACTACAAAATAAAACTTGCTGATTTTCAAGGAGCAAATAGTCCTGCTATGGCCCATATCAAGCTACAAACGTGACACTGAACTCAGAATTGAGAAGAAACGTACTGCCCACACCACCCTACAGTATAGTATCCCCACCTCTTATTGTTAGATACAATAGATGTAACTTTAAAAGCTCACTTAATAGTAAGCTGTAGTAAAATAATTAGGAAGCAATAAGTTTTTGGTTCATTGTCATTCATTAACTTTGCTGCTGATATAATTCACTTAATCAAAGGTTTATATAATTTTTAATAGTGATGTGGTTAACAATCAGATCATAAAATTCCTGAGTTCTTAGAGTCAGTCCTGCTGAGCTAATACTGACTGACACTTCACACATCTCTGAGCCTGGGTATCCCCTGAGGAGGGGAGAAGGGCTGCAGCTCGGGCCCAGAGAGCCTGCGCTGGGCTCTGCCACACCTCCGCCGTGGACATGTGGGAACCATACGGCTCAGCGCTCGGAGACCCGCAACAGGAAGCAGGCTGAAAGAGTCTAGGAAGTCATGTGCACTGTTAATCCCGGCAGACGGCTCCTGTTCCCACGTACACTTGAGAAAAGGAAACACACTGGCTGGTCAGGGGCCCCTTGGGAATTTCAGGGATGTTGCTACAACGGACCATGAAAGAATCTAACTGTGGGAATGTGCTAGAAGGACAGCAGCCCGGGCACAAGAGAAGGGGGGTGAGGGGACAATAGAACCTACTGGAAAGACACAGAAAAGTGTAGTAACTCTGGTCCTACTGTCTCTCTAGCAACCGTTTGGAACGTAGACCTGAGCAAGGGACTCACCAGGAATTACTGGATGCTGCAAATTTGGATGTCGGAGGTAGGCACCGGAAGAGTGACCCAAGGAAGATAGGTGGCCGGCATTGGACAGTGGCTCCCCACTCATGGATCTGAACTTTGCCTAGCAGACACCCCACCTTTGTGACTGGGGAACACTGAGTGCTGGCCCGGGGGCCCCAGCTCCTCGACTGTCTAGCAAACTGTTTCCCCCTCTCCCTCACCTCTTGGTAAGCCCAGCTTTTAAGTTCCCCACATCTAAAGCTAATAGCAATCAAAACAGTACCCACAACAAGGCTTACAGAGGTGTCAGGTCTAGAAAAGAGGGCCCCAAAGGGGAGTGAGGGGGAGGCCGACTCTAGCCTGGCCTTGCCCTTGGGCCATTATGAGACTCAAGACAGAAGGGGCCCAGGCTACATCATCCCAGGGAAATAGCCAGACTCAAGTCCTCAAGCAGCTGCTACTAGCAAAGAAGGTAATAGCCGTGGCCCAGACAAAAAAATGCATGGCGCTGAGAAATGGGAGGGTTGGCAGGTAAAATACAGGAGCCCAATTAAATTTGAATTCCAGATGAAACAGCCATGTCCCAAATGTTGCATGGGATTTGTCTCTACCAAAAAATATTCTTCATTTATGTGATATTCAAATTTAACTGAGTGCCCTGTTTATTTTTTACGACCCTAGAAATCGGACTATTTTATCCCCTTACCTTCTCCCTCTGCAAATGCAAGACAAAGCTTTTACAGCACAGTCAGCCTCGTGAACTTCCTGCCACCCCACAGGTCCCTAGGTACACAGTTCATTCCATGGCTCAGAACCGTCACCAGGACAACCGACATCAACAAGAAGTCTCGAGACACAAGTCTCTGCCCTGGGCAGGCACTGTGCCTGGTGCCCACGTTCAAAGGCCGGGCAGCTGTGAGTCTCGTCTCACTGGCATCACCTCCTCTTACAGACAAGAAAACCAGGCTCCAGGGTCAAGCCAAGGGAAGATAAAAACTTTGAAATTACTGTTTCATTGCTTTACTCTTGTGATCAAAGACTTCCACGTCTAACATGTGGAAAGTACAAATAAGGGAAGAAGTCAAAACAGGACGTCCACAGCTCCCCACTTATGGGAAATTACTGCTTAAGAATGCATTGAAATCAATATTCTCAGTGAGCTCTTTGAAAAGGAGAGTTGCGCTCTCTCTTCTTTGGAGATATTTTCTCCTTCACCACTAGACAGAGGCACCCCTCCTCGCAGTGTGTAACATCACTCACTTCCCCAGAAGTTGCCTACAGGCCATCACAGTCTGCCTTCCAGCTCGTCTTTTAAAAAACTGACATGGGAGTCCCCCTTGGCTCAAGCACATTCCGAGGTTGTCTTCACGCTTGTGGCTGTAATGAGATACTGAGAGACACACATTCACACATCCATATACAGGCACACGCATGCACAATACATATGTGCACACACATACACACATATACATACACACATTCATGTACACAGCACACACCTCTGGCCCTCTGGGCTTCTCCAAATGTTAAACATTTGCGGTACCCAAGGATTGGGCTGGGATCCACCCAAAACGGGAATGGTTACATATGCAGCTCTCAGGGAACTGAAGGCAATAAAGACCCCAGCCCCTGCACCGAGAGACTCTCTCACCACTCTTCCCCCACAGGGTCAGGAGATGCCAACAGATCTGGTTTGGGCCCAATCAGACCCTGGGTTCTTTGTCTTTGCAATTGATTCCTAAAGTTTGGTCGATTGTTGTTTCTGGGAAAAAGGAAGTAACTGTGAACTTGAGCAGAGCCCACTGCCATCTTTATTCCCTTCAATTCTTTCTTCTGCTCATTTCTACTCCCTTTCAGGGAAGCGCCCCTTCTCCAGTGTCTGAGGAAGGTGAACTGAGTGGGAAGTTCAGGGATAGAGAAAAGTTTGGACTTAAGACGTTTTCTCAAATCGAAGAGAAATATTTTGTTTCAAAATCAGAATACATCTTATATTGCCGTGAACATGTGATGTAGAAAAGGTTCCTTGGGCCCTGGAAATTCTGTTATTAACTGAACAACAACAGCTTAGAATGCAGGAAACATAGCAGTTGTTCAACTTACTACAGGCAAAAATCATAATCACGGACATTTATCTCCTCTCCTTTCCCCAGTCTCACTGAGATGAAAAACATACAAAGCTGTTGCCATTAAGTGGCAAAGAGAATAGAGGGGAGTTTTGGGAAGGAGTGTGAAGAAGCTGTTGTCTGTGTGTCTGCAGAGAGAGAGCACCCACAGGGAGGGGTTAGGCACAAGGGCGCCAGGAATCTGAGGAAGAGGGGCTGCTGATGGAAAGAGGGCCTGGGGTAAGGTGCCACGGTTTCAAATGTCCATAATGATTCTGGACTTGGTACAGGAGAAATCTGGCCCAAGACTTGTGCCATTTTTTTCTTCCTTTTTATTTGAAATAAGATAACTGTATCTAAGGAGTTCCTCAATTCTCCCTGCCAGGGTTTTAAAGTCCTTTTATGGCTTTAAAGACATCATGATAAAGGTAAATGAGAGAAACAAACTTTCCCCCAAAGCACTGATTTAAATTTTTTTCAACTTTATCCATTTTTATACATTTGGAAAATGGCATATTTTTGTTTGGGGGCTTGTTTACTTAGATTCCACTCTGGAAATGCCCTTTGCTACTAATGTTCTTAGCACCCACATACTGGGTCCAAAAAGGGTCCCCTAAGCTGAGCAACAGAGGAAACATGGCACCAGGTGCCACCGAGACATCTGTCCACCTCTTCTCCCTGCCCTTCCCTCTGGCTCGGGCACAGTGGGTCCCTTTCAGTCCTTAAAGCATGCTGGTTCTCTGCTGCTGCAGGCCCTTTGCACTTGCCTCTCCTCTGTTAGATGTCCCTCCCCACATCTCCACGGGGCACTGCCACTTATCATTCAGGCCTATCCTACACACACTCTCACACACACAGCCGCAGTCACAACCTACTATCCTACTTTGATTTTTTTTGGTGGCAGCAGTTTTGGAAGCTCTCACCAAAATGAGCCTACTCAGTGTATTTGTTGTTCAGTGCTCAGCGTCTCCCTCCCTAGCAGATCATAAATTCTGTTCAGACGACCTTGACCGCCCTCTTCTTAGCCACAAGTACATAAGAATGCCCACCACATAATGAACCCTGAGTAAATATTTGTTCAAGCAAATTGTGTTGAATCCGACTTAAAATACTTGAAAGGACATTAATGAAATTACAAAAAGGGGGATATCTTTTTGACTTGACCTGAGGGATTATTGAAGGGAAACAAAGTTGTTAGGAGTAAGTGATACAAATTGCTTTGGCCTTACAATTAGAAAGGAATATCCTATGCCAGTTGGTTTCAGCGAAGAAGACCCACTACCTAGCTCCTCTCTTTGCCTTAATCTAGTGCTGGGAGGATGTCCTGAGGCCAGCTGTGGCCAGGACCAGGGGATGGGGCGACCACATCCTATTTCTGTCTTTAAAACACTCACCATCTGAACCCATGATAAGTACAGACAAGAACACACACCTTGTACTTATCACAAGAAGGTCTTGTGAGCACAGAGAACAGGTTGCCAGAGATCAAGTTGTGCACAGGTGTCAGGCGGGGGCCAGAAGCCACCAGCTGCTGGTGGGGGTCCTGGGAAGACACACGCAGGGGCAGAGTTAACGTGCAAAAGAGCAGGCAGGAACAGGGTGCATGCAGGAGACCCAGACACCAGCTTCCAGGGGAAGGGGGCCTGGGGAATCCACACAATGCCTCTGGGCCCCAGGTGAGGATCAGCCGCTTCCTCTGGGATTGGCATTGCTAGCAATAAGAAGACGGATGACCGAAATTTAGTGCATATTTATTTTTATCACTCACCATGGTGACACATTAGATATCTGATCTCGTTTACTCCATCATAACAATGTAACGATGTGGAAATAGTATTCACTCTGTTTGATTGATGTGAACAGAGGCTATGACAGGTTGGTTGACTTTCCTAAGCTTACATCATTAACATGTGGCAGGACTGGACCAGAACTTAGTTCTGTCTCCTCCACCCATGCTAGAGGGCCTAGACCATGTGGTGAGTTCACGGATGCCACAACATGCCCCACAGGGCATCACCTCCTATCTCTGGACCCAGGGTTGACATGGCCGGAACTTGCTATTATCTGTATAGGGAGTTCAGGATTGGTTTCAGATGAGGATGGCACGTATACAGAAAACGAGGACAAGGAAAACCATAATTGAGAAATAAAACTGAGCCCCATGCACCTCTACTAAGAGTATTTGGGAAATTTTTAGAAGCCCAAGTTGAGTTTGGCAAAAATGCTATCACAATAGAAAAGGGTTTTGTTTGAGGTTTTTGCTTTTGCTCATTTTAATTTGTTATTTAAATCTTTCATTTGCAGCCATCTTGTGGAACCTTTGCTATTTCCTTGATCTCTATCAGTCTTAAATGAGCATCAAAAACAATTCACATTCTCATGAGTAACTTCTGACACCCATAAGATCAAGATTTTCACTAGATAAGACATGTAAGTCCCCCACAATAGACACTTCTCCACTGCAATCTCTGGAGAAAAGGGGAAGCACAGGGCTTGTGGCACAGAAGAGCTAGGAAAATCTGTAACAGACAACATGGGAGTGGGGAGTGGGAAAAAAATGAGAAGTCCTCCTGAATCTGGGACCCAGCACACTGGCTATCAGAAGATCCTGAATTGTCTCTCTGGTGAAGTCTGGGAGGTAAACACATCCAAAACCCTAGTCTGAAACTTAAGAGAAATTCAAGACTATAGAGAAAGACCACAGAAGAAAAGTCAAAGGATATAGCCAATGACAAGAGGCAAGGTGGAAAGAAAAATGAATTCTGGAGAAGGCTGAGAAGTATTTCAAGAACATGATGGGAAAAAACATCTTTTGAAATTTCTATCAAGAAATTTAAAGGTTCAAATTTTGTAGATCTAGTGGTAATGAAAGATGCTCTCTTAATCTCAGCAATTTATGGAGGCCATGGTGGACACGGGGGTCTCTCCTTATGGAAGACCTTCAAGGACTAGCAGACACCTGCCTGCGCTGGGGCAGTTTTGCTGAAGCCCCAGAGATAAATGAAGGTGTATACAGTGACTCTCCCAACCCTGACTGCCCCTGCATGGAAAGAGATAAATGGGCAGTCCGTTCTGAGATTCAAAGGGCACTGCAGTGGAAAACCACCCGGCTGGTTAAATTCTACCATCAAAACCCCCTGAGAGGCACAGAAAGATGTGTGTATATGATGTGCTCTACTTCAGCAAGAACAAAAAACACAGAGGGAGAGGTGTGTATACGGAGGTGAACAATTTTTTATCGGTCATCATCAAGGACTCAGTTTTCATTTTGGGTGGAGATGCTCATTATTAAAACAATGAACAAAAAGATGAGATCGTCTCTATGAATCAGGGGTGACAATCCATCCAACTTTGGCCCATTGGAGGTCCGATTTACAAAATAAAATAATTGACTGATTCGGAGAGATTTTTTAATACTTTTCAAAGCTGTCTTACATAAGTGTGTAACATATTCATTATCAGAGAGGAACAGGAAGAAGGCATTTCAAAAGAGAAGTAACCATCATCCCCCCCAGCCCCCCACTTTTCATTCTAATTATCATCCATCTCCCAGTAATATCAGTTCTAGGACATCAGGTTTCCTCTCAGGCAATAATAAGACAATTCCTAACCTGGGCCCAGTTCTCCTGAAAAACACAGCAGCCCCAGCAGCCAAGCCAGGTCCCCTAGAAGGTGCCCAGCAATGCCCTGGCCCCAGATCCCTGCTGCAGATGCCAACACCTAAAGCCCAGGGTGCTTCCCAAGGAGAGGCACCTCCTCAGGAGCGGGCGCCATGCCAGGCTGGCTGGGGAGCGGCACTGTCCAGTGGAGTTGAGCTCAGACACTGGCCCGCAGCCCAGGGCTGCCAGTCCCAGGCTCAGGAAGCGGCCGGTCCTGCTGGAGGAAGCCCGGAGCACACAGAAGCACACTCCAAGGTCCTTTTATTCATTCCCCGGTGTTTACAATTCTCTCTGAGAAGACACAATGCTTTCCTAAATAAAATTAATTATGGCAGCAAACGTGAACAGCAAACTCCCTCGCCTTCCTTCCCAGACGCAGAGAACATCTGGCCTGTCTGGCCCATCTAGTGCAGGCAGCACAGCCTGAGAGCAGGGGTGGTGGGGAGGAGGGATGGGGCCTCCCCCGATAGACTCATTTTCAGTGCATTTCCTATAATGGAAAGGAGACCGCCTGTCACGTGAGGACATTAGTAAAACAAAATGGGTTTGGAAATTCCAAATCCAGTGGGGTCATGATGGACATACATCCCCACCTGTCTCAGCCATTTCCTTGGCCTGGCCTTGGACTCATTCAACAGCTATTCTGAGCTTCCACTGTCACCTCTATACAGTGACACTAATGATGCCAACACCAACTGACTTGAGTGAGGATTCAGCACATGGCACACTACCTGGTAGAGAGGATGCCCCCCACATCAGATGTTTTTCTCATGGCCAATGAGAATGAGGTTCGCCAGCCAGGAGACTGGGATGGCATCCTCGGGACTATCCATGAAGAGTACTTGGGAACTGGTGACGGCCACCATCTCAGGCCGTGCCTATCCCAGCATAGTGACATGAGCACTGGACTGGGAGCTGGGAAGATTGTGTTGGCTCAAGGACTCTCATTCATCGAGGACAGAGCACGTGCAGATGCACGGCTGGAAGCTGAAGTAGCAATGGGGTCATTTTGGACAAATCATTTATCCTATCTGAGCTTCAGTTTCCTCATTTCTAAAGTCAAGATACAAAATGAGATGCTGAAAAGAAATGATCCCAGTAGTTGGTGAGGTGGCTTCCACATGCACTACAGCAGGACTTTCCACATGAATGTCTTCTGAGATTGCACCACATAAACATGTGCAGCTTCTCAAGTGACCCTGGCAAGAGTGGGTGATGAGTAAATGTAAAAGGGGGTTTCAGGGATGGTGGGGAAGCAGGTGAAAATCCACCTATGGGGTCCATGTCTTTATAGTTGGTGAGTCAACTAATATTTCTTAACACAAACCACGTAGCAGTGCCCTACTTGAGTCTCCCAGGTCTGACAGAGAGGGCAGGATGAAAGCGGCACATGCCCACATGCAAGGCAAATAGAAGTGGAGGAGCTCCCACATAGGAAGACATATTAGTCAGAGAAAGGGCGAGGGGGCCAACCACCACCGAACTAGAGCTATCACACTTGCTGCATATTTCATGGTCTGTGCATGCACCTCTTTTAGCTGAAGTCTGTCAGGTCCATCTATAACATATCATACATCTTCATGATCAGTGAGTGAAAAAAAAGAGTTTTAAAATAATGGCCTGGGGCCTCCCTGGTGGCGCAATGGGTTAAGCCGCAGCTCTGTGAAGCTATCCAGAGCCACTGCAGCATGAGTTCAATATTTGGCCAGGGAACATCCCACATGGCGCAAGAGACATCTCCTGTCTTGCCTGCTGCTCCCCTCAGCAGTGTATTTCAGTCCATCTGCCTGTTCGGCTCCCCACTCTGTCTCTGGTGAATCCTCCCACCGCGCCCCCGTACTCCCCCCACCCCCCCACCCCCCGCCCCATCACACACACCTCTGGCCTACACCTCAGCTTCTATGCATAAATAAAATAAATCTTAAAAAAATAATAATAATAATGGTCTGACTCAGGAAAAAAAAGCCAAAATCCAATCTAATGAATTACAAGAGGACATAGGAATTGTACTGACTGCTTATACCGTATGAAGCTAATTTACACAGGTGAGAGAATAAGGATTTGAAAAAAGTTAATTAAATATTGTCATTCTAATTACTATTCAAAATTCAGAAGCTACATTTAAAAGCAACAAACTTTTCATGACAAATAAAAAAAAATTCCATGAACAAATACAAAAGACGAATAACAAAGTAGGATAAAACACTGCAGTTTGGGCCTCCCTGGTGGCTCAGCGGTTAGGTTAAGCGCTGCACTGTGGAGCTGTCAGCAGGCCGGCAGACCTCTCCTGCCTTGCCTGCTGCTCCCCTCAGCAGTGTATTACCCTCTATCTGCCTGTGCTGCTCCCCACTCTGTCTCTGGTGAAACCTCTCGCGGCCCCATGCCTCTGGTCTGTACCCCAGCTTGTATGCATAAATAAATAAATCTTAAAAAGAAAAAAAAACACTGCAGTTCATAACATAGACAGGAGCCAGTGGCCTTCATATATAAAGAGATCCTAGAAATCAACACAGGAAAACCAAAACTTAAAACAAAATTAAATCAAAATATCATTTCTACTTCTCTGTTTAGCAAAGTGTAAGAAGTAAGCTGGCTCTTAGACAAGAACCAATCACAGATCGTTAGAAATTTAACAAATAGGTTGGTAAATGCAGTCATTAAAATTTTTGTTATATAAACTTATGATTAATGCACTGTACTAAAGACAAAGAAAACCCAGAGCTTCCTAATTGTGTCACTGCATTTCACTATTACCTGTGCTACTCACATCTCTTGCGCCTGTATGTCAAAAACTCTCTGCAGGGCCTCCCTGGTGGAGCAATGGGTTAAGTCTCAGCACTGTTAAGATATCAGCAGCCACTACAGCATGAGTTTGCCAGGGAGCTTCCCACATGGTGCAGCAGACCTCTCCTGTCTCACCTGCTGCTCCCCTCAGCAGTGTACTTCAGTAGATCCACCTGTTCTGCTCCCCACTCTGTCTCTGATGAATTCTCTCACCACCCCACACCTCTGGCCTACACTCCAGTTCTTGTATGCATGAATTAATCTTAAAAAAAAAAAACTCTTTGTAGCAGGCTGTACAGTCTCTCATCTCTCCCAACTCCGTGTTCAGGGACATTGGGTCAGTAGCTGGACACCAGCCTAAGTGAAAATATTTGCACCGCGGAAATCAATAGACTACAAATCAGTGTTTGTCATCTTTTGGGTTCGGGGATGTTTAGGAGCATAGTTGACTGAGTATTTCCCAGCACACCACTGCAGAAATGCTAAATGTTACTAACGTGCTCTGTTGGAAAGTCGGGGAGAGGCAGGCAGGGAGAGGCAGGCAGGCTCCTTCACTGCTGAACCCTGAGGAGGGTAATATGACCCAAAAGTAGGACAAGACTTACCGTTCACCCAGCAATTCCTCCTCTGGGGATCTGCCCTTCAACTAGGCCTGTATGGAATGAGGTGACTGTGGGTTACCCAGCAGGGCGTGAGAACAAATAGCAGAGATTGGGCAGGAGCCTTCTCAGGTGACACGGGACGTGACGGACAGTTCACCTCAACATTGAACCATTAGGTGGCACAGCTAGGGCAAGATCTCCAAGACACCGTAAGGGACAAGGAGCAAGGATGTTTTTTGTGTGAAAGAGGGAAAATGACTATTTTTGCTTGCTTGTATTTGCATAAAGGAATGCTGGGGCATAGGCTGATAACAACTGGTGACCTGATTGAGGGGGTAGCTATTGGGCAGATGGACTGGGTGGGAAAGAAATTTGTTTCTGTATACAATTTCTACCAGCTTTTATGTTTAAACTGTGTGAATACACATTACCTCTTCCCAAACGCTAGATACTGAGCTAGTTGTTTTCTGTGATGTGATTTATCGCGATGGGACCCAATGTATCATTGCAGCTTTCCCCACAGTGTATAAAATTTGAAATACTTTCCTTTGTCAATAAAGAAAAAGAGAATATTATGCTTTGATGCTGTGGTCCTTGGTACAAATATTTTTGCTAGAAAATTGAGATGAAAGCCAACATCATCCAGAGTAAAGTGTCCTGTCATCGCTGGCAGGTCTCACCCTGCACAGGAGCTGCAGGATTTACTTCTCGATGGAGCCTACAGTGCTAAGCTGCATCTGCACCAGAAATGTCATGATATCCTCCTGCCCTGGAAGCTAAGAAGCACAAGTGTGGCTTTTTGGTGAGGCAAAGAGGCCAGAGGAAAGGTTATGAAGTTGCAGAAGTGCAGGTGGCTAGCACTGAAACCACAGCAGCTTTGCAGGTGGTGCCTGAGCAGATGGTCAGCATCCTGGGCTGCTTGGCACTGCCTGCCCAGGCTGCCCCCCACTCAAGTCATGCCTCATGCCACACCTCACACTGTTCATAGGCCAGGTAGGCGTGTGGTCACAGCCTGGAAATGTCAGCCACTGGTGAAGGCCCCCTTTCCGTGGACAGCAGGGCAAGCCCCCAACTATGAAGGGAGAACTATGTGCCTCTCGGGCGGCCCCTCTGTCCCACATGGGATTCATCTCCTTCCCTCTCTGCCACGGTCAGGCCCACCTCTCCAATACCATCTCCGCCCACCTTGCCCTTCACTGCCTTAGCTGCTCTGTGTCTTGCACACGTCATTCCTCTTCCTGCCTTGGAGCCTTTGCACTTGCTATTCTCTCTTCTCTGGATGCTTCTCCTGGCTCAGGAGTTAAGAGTTTGGGCTCTGATCTCAGACTACTGGTGTGTAAGACTTGCCCCTGTCCCTACTAACTATATGACAGTCTCTAACAAGTTACTTAACCTCTCTGAGCCTTGATTCTCCACACGAAAATGAAAACAGCAGCAATAGCTGCTTCACAGAAGCTCAAAGGGCCAGTGGTTCAATCCCCCACCTCATAGGCGATCAAGCCAGCAACATTCAATCTGAAAAGAACGATAATAGGAAAGCAGCAAACATGAGCTTTCTTTCCAAGCTAATTCCCCAAAGAATGATTTCCCAAGAATAAAAGAGGAAAGAAGAAACCGTAGTGGATTTTAGCCTTTTAAAATGACATTTCCCTATAGATTCACACAACAGGGGAAGGGCAAAGGAAGACAGAGCTAAGGAGAATTGGCAAGGAAAAGGCAGACTCAGCAGGGTCCTAGGAAAGAGAGCACCGTGTGGCGGAGGAGGGTGCTTGGCACTGCATCTCACTCAGGAAGGAGAGAATGTGCAGGAGCCGAGACTCAGCCTGGAGGTCTAGACCCTCCCGAAGGCTTTCAGGCTCCGAGGCGCTGAGTGAGTTCAAGACTGAAAGCAACAGTTCAGAAGCAGTTAAGAGTAGCACAGAGGCACAGGAGCAAGGGCAGCAGAGACCCTAGACAAAGGGCTGCAGAAACAGATGAGAAGCAAGAGCAACAATGCAGAGCACATAACATACTACACACATACAAATATATTTTTAAAATAAGCTCTATTATGTACATATCTCAAATATATGCAAATTTTTAAAAAATATAGCTTATTTGGGATATGCACACATCATAACAGTCACCCTTTAAAAGTGCACAATTCAGTGGGTTTTAGTATAATCAGAGTTCTGCAAGCATCACTACTCTCTAATTTCAGAAGCTTTTCATCACCCCATAAGGAAACCCCATACACTCTAGCGATAACTCCCCATTCTTCTCCCCTCCTAACCCCTGACAACCGCTAATCTATTCTCTGTCTCTAAGGATTTGTCTGTTGTAGATGTTTCATATAAAAGGAATCATAGTTTGTGCATTTTGGGGTCTGGCTTCTTTCACTTAGCATAGTCTTTTCAAGGTTCATTGCTCTTGCTGCATTTATCAGTATTTCAGACCTCTGTGTTGTCAAATAAGATGTCATCTTATGGGTGAGCCACATTGCATTTGTCCATTTATCAGTGATAGATATTTGGGTTGTTTCCAGTTTGGGGCTGTTAGGATTAATGCTGCAATGAATGTTTGTGCACAAGTTTTGTTTTTGTGTGAACATATGCTTTTATTTCGCTAAAGTATAAACTTGCCAGTGGAATCGCTGGGTCACATGGTGACTGTTTCACTTTTAGCTCTCCAAAGGAGGGTGGGATGATATCTCACGCTTTAGATTGATCTGCCTGCCAGATTTCTCACCATTTGGCTCCATCATCACCTTCTGTATGAAAATGTCTAAATCTCTCTAGCTTACACTATTGCTTTCCTCTATAACATATGCTAAATGTTTTTAGTGGGCACATAAAGAATTTTTGCCCAATACCCAATTCAGGAGGGGCTTCCACAGAGAAGCCCTTCTCTGTGACAGGAATGCAAAGGCCACGAAGACGCAGTCCCTGACCAGAAAAAATGAGGGGACAGCTACAGGACCAGGAATTTCAGCACTATTTGCGAGAAGAGGCATCAGTTGAGCCATGGAAATCCAGGAGCACTTGGAGGTAGTGAGCCCTGAGTAGTGGTGGGTAGTCAGCAGAGGCTTCCTGGAGGAAGTGGCATTGGAAGCCCAGTGACGCAGCCAACAAGGGCATGGTTAAGGTCAGGATTCGCAAAAGAGACAATTCTTCTCTCCTCTCTTCCCACTACTGGGAGATAAGAGAGATGTCTTGGTCTGGAGAACACTTTTCCAGGAGATTCAGAAAGTCCTGGAAGGTCTGAGCTGAATCAGGTTTGGTGGCAGCCTAAGAGGGGGTGATAAGGCCACTGTCTCATCTGGCTCAGCTTGTGTCACCTTCGCACCTCGTCCTCTTCCAAGCATTGCACTAAAACCCCTTGTTTATGAGAACACAGCAAGGACACATCAGCTGGAGGGGGAACTCAAGTCATTATATAGCTGTGGGGAGACTCACCAACTGCACCAGAGACAGGGCTGTAAGGCCCTTGCACGTGAACATGTTAAAAAATTCTGGAGCCCTTTTAACCCACTGCTCACTCTCTAATGCAAAGTCCTCTTTTTCTATGATTTTAATCTCCATAAACGACGTGACAATTGTGAAATCATACCTACTACACTGTCCGTATTCTTGGGCCACGCCATTTTCTTGGGCCTGGTACTTGACTGCACCTCTAGCTTTTACTTTTTTTAATTAATAAATGATTTTTTTTAATTAAGGTAACATTAGGATGCCCCCCTCAGGTATCACCACCATAGTCACCCAACCCCAAATCACCCACTGTGTTTCCTCACCTCTTTGTTAGTGCCTCTCACCCCGCCCTGCTCTGGGTGCTTCAGTTCTACAGTCAGTTTCCAAGGTAACGAACCATGCTGCCAGGGAAGCCAGAATCACCGCTTCAAGGAGATGGGTGCTTGCCGAGGGGAACAGGGTGCCCTGAGCAGGGTGCAGTCCCACCCGCAGGCCCTCCAAGGAGCACACGGTTATTGTGTACAGGAAGTGCAAACTCTTGATTTGGATTCCCTCAACTTGGGGGAAATTTTTTTCACATTATAAGTAATTCGAGGGAAAAGTATTTCCTGCCTAGGAGAATTATTTCCAGACTCTCTTGAGAAGTGAAGTTGCATGTCAACAGCTGCTGTTGATTCAATTCTTTTGTCTGGTTGAAGTAATTAGAAGCCGAGAGCGAGATGCAGTCTGTGGAAGTCTCAGAAAAGCTGGGGGCCACACTCAGAGTGCCTAATAGCAGCACCATCTTTATTATTATATTTATATTATTGTATTAATATATGCTATTAATGTTCTGTCATTAATAATATGATTTAAATAATTACATAATTATATAATTAACACATTTAATGATGTTAATAACAGTGTTATTGTTATAATTTAATAATTATTTATGAGATGAGTTGGCATGTAAATTAAAGAGCATTAAAATATTATTTCTTCAAAAATATTCTAACTTTCAGAAAGCTTTTCCTGTAATCCAGTCAGTCCTTCTTGCACCCCAGATATTTTTCTCATCTGCAGATTCTGAAATACAAGATAAGCACAGGGTTCACGACATGGATTAACGTGGTCAATGAAGTGGCCACTATTCTCCTTCCCATTTGTTGATCTTTCCCATTTATAAATTCACCAAGAAGTGAAGTAGCTTGCACAGCATCATGTGGCTTTTGAGTGGTGGAGCTCAGCATCGATCTGGTTTAGAGGCTCCAGCTCCAAATCTTTGCCCACAGGAACCAGAGGTTTCCACCTGGAATTACCAGAGACAGAAACAGGACTGACTGGGGATGCTGAAGATGAGTTAGTGGCAAAGACACCAGGAGAGCCTGGGGCTGTGCGCAGGGTGCCGTGCTGGTACAGACCTGGTCTGGGGGGCCTGGAGACCAGGAAGCACGGAGGAGGAGCTCCACCGGCTGGGAGCAGCTGCGGACGGACGGGGATGGTCTTCCAGGTCCACACCTTGACGCAATCTCAGTCGGTGGAGCGAATGACCTGCCTTCAACTGCAGAAAACGGACCACCCGAGTGAGGCGCCTGTCACCTATTGGTGGCATGTTTTATTTTCGGAAGGGGTGGGGCAGATAAAACCTGTAGGCTCAAGCACTGCCTGGAGAGCAGTCCCACCCAGTGCGCAGAGAGAGCGCACCGCCGCCACAGGACGGCGGCAGGAGCTCAGCACGGCACTGGACAGCGTCCACGTGCCCCTGATTTGAGGCTCTTTGGCCTCCAGATTTAAAGTTTGTAATTGACCATCTGAGGACGCCAGCGTTCTGTTTATAGTTGGGTGATGAGGGAAATGAATGGAAATGAAGGGTTGATAAAAAGAAGGTCCTCCACTCACTAATCACCTCCCACTTCTGAGCAAAGTTGTCTTCTTTTGCCTCCCGTGGGCCTTAGCACACTCACTGATAACTGAGACACATGTCTCTTTAAGTTCAGGATTTACCAAGAGTCCCCATAGTGCTGAAACACACAGTATTGGTTTAATTTTTAACTCTTGACACCGAGGAAACCCCAACTCCCACTTTTTTTGAGAATGAATAACTTTCTCATGAAAAATCCGATATTTTCTGAAATCACATGAGCTCTTTCAGATGCAGGAGACCACCTAAGACATCCAAGTTGTTATTCTGGGGGTGACAATCAGGATCAGTTATAGATCCTGATGCGAGTTCCCAGTGCAAATGAAGACAGGAGCCTTGTGTTCAAAAAGGTGTTCAGAATTTCAAGACAGTGGATCAAGAGCTCTGAGCTGTGCAGGGGTCTTCCGCAGGGGAACTGTGTGCTGCACCCCCAACCACCAGGCCGGTGGGATGGGAATGGTCAGAAAGGGATTCTGCCTAAAATGCTTCCATCACGGGAACTCACTCCCTCCTGAGGCATTTCTCTGAATACTGCCCAAGGGGCTAAGCAGACACACTGAAAACTGGACTCCGAGTTGGTCACAGGAGTCCCGGGTCAATGGAGCAAGGAGTATGCTCAGTAAAGCGTCTTGACTGCAGACAGATGTACAGACATAGTTAAGCCCTCCTTCTCATGGCCTCTGGAAGGTCCACACATTTGCCTGATGGCCAATCTTCACTTGTTCCTACAAATACAGAAGATAAATCCGTGGGCCTGGGCCTGAGACATCACAGAACAAACTGGTTGCCCAAAGTACCAGAAACTACTTCATCGTTTTCGTTGGATCAAGCTCAATCTTGGGCTAAAGTTTTCCTTCCCTGACCCGGCCATTGCCCTTCTTTAATTTTACATGTGTGCATTTTAATGAAAATACATTTCTTTCAAAATGTGATTCATTTTCCTTCTACTAATCAAAATATTGACAAAACACTTGATTCATAAGAAAACTTTTAGTACTAACAAAAGGTTAAATTTTTTTCCAGCTATGACTCAAGTTCCATTCAGAATGAAGGTATGAGATAAGAACCCCCCTTCCACAATCTAGTTCCTGTTATCAGGGGGGGGCAGTTCTGTTCTTCCCACTTAGGATGGACATACAGACCATGAAGAGAGGCAGGCAAATGTGCATTTCAAAGCTGCTCTTTGATAACACCTCTGAACCCAGATTTCCAGTGTATGCTCCTATAACGTCCTCCCTGTGGGCAGCGACACGCTTATTCACATGAAGTTTCCATTGCCTAAACCATTTTTGAACTTTGGAAAGTGCCTCAAAACTATGACCTCTCTCAGTACATGAATATTCACCAGCTTTTATTGTTAAGCAAGTACAAATCAAAACCACGCTGAGACAACACCTCACACCTGTGAGAATGGCCATTATCCTACAGACAAGCACAAGCGCCGACGAGGGTGTGGAGAAAAGGGAACACTTGTGCACTGTTGGTGGGGAATGTAAATGGGTGCAGCCTATATGGAAAATAGCAAGGAGAGTACTAAAAAGGAAGAATAGAAACACCATATGATCAGCTATCCAACAGCTGGTGTTTTCCAAAGAATACAAGACCACTAATTCAAAGAGATATTTGCACCCCTGTGTTCATCACAACACTAGTCATAATAGCCAAGAGTAGGAAGCAAGCTAAGTGCCTATAGAGACAGATGAATGGATAAAAATTGATATATATATGCATACATACATATATATGGTGTATATACACAAATACACACTTATAAAGGAATATTATTCAACTATAAACAAGATGAAATCCTGCCATTTGCAACAACATAGATGGAACTAGAGACTATTATGTGAAGGAAAATAAGTCAGAGACAAACACCATATGGTCTCACTCATAAATGGTAAATGGAAAACAAAAACAAATTCTTACACTACCAGAACAAAATAATGGTTACTATAAGGAAAAGAGGAAGAAAAGTAGGTAAAATGGGTTAAGGGGATCAATTGTATAGTGATAGATGGAAACTAGATTTTTGGTGACAAGTATAATGTAGTGTATACAGACATAGATCTCTAAGTTTGTATACCTGATACACATATAATATTATAAACCAAGGTTAATTCAATAAAAAATAAATAAGTGCATTTAATGCAAACCCAAAACAAAAGGAAACAAACAAACAAACCTATAGCCTCTCATGAATATTCTAAATAGTGGTGAATTGTCCTCTGAGGGTAGATGAGCTTTCTGGAAACAGTTTGCAGTCATTTGAAGTCAAGGGGTGAACCAAAGAGAGACCAGAAATAAGGTGCCCCCTGCCGGCTGGTGTTCTTGTGGGCCGTGCTGGAGTTCTGGGGGAATTCTGAGAAGAGTTTCAGATCAATTCTGGGCCAGGCCCCTTATGCTTGATTAGATTAAGTCTACCAGCAATTTCCCCCAGGGAATTGCTTTGAAGAAAACAGCATTTCATTATTTTTTTTTCTTGGTCCACATTTAGGGCTGTTTGCAAATAATGGTTTAATTCCCTTACTTCATAATAATACCTCAAATTCAACAGGTTTTAGAGAAGATTTACTTTAGGCCTGCTGGCTGCTGCCTTTTTAAAAATCTAACATTGAGAAACCACAAATAAGATGGGACTGGGAAAGTAAGGGGAAAAGACCTGAATAAAGTCACCAGGAGGTATTTCTGCAAGGTAATCAAACATATGTATATATTTGTTGCTGTATATATTTGTTGTTGTTTCCTTCAGAAAGAGCAACTTGCTACAAAAGTAATAGTGCCATTTCAGTAATTACATTGTCCTGTCAGTGAGTTTGTTTACAGAACAAGATAAAGCTAAATATATATATATATTTTAATAAAACAGAAAATAAAACAAAAACAACAATGACAGACATGGAGCTCATTTTTTTAGGGCAAGTGACTTTCTCACAACAAATTTGGTAATTTCTGATGTCAAATGAGCTCTTTGTATGTCAGATCACTTTTTTTCACACCAACATTGGTAGGAAGAATATGTGTAATATATCTTATAAAGTCAAGGTAAACATATAAAGTCAAGAGCTACAGTCTCACAACACTGGCAACTTTCCATCTGGGGCTTAGAACATTCCTTTCATTCCCTTTAATCCACGGTAGGTGGGCAGGCAGGAGTATGGGGAAATTGCTAAGGACAATTCTAAATTCAAATTGCTAAAGAGGAAAAGAAGGATTACCCTAAAGCCAGTGCTGGAAACCTGACTGAAGACAGTTTGAAAAGCACAAAATCAAGGCCTGTGTATTCTCTTTCTGTGGCAGAGATTGTATTTATGTAAGCAAGATTCCTCAGAGTGCCTGTGACTCCATTTATCTTGTTCACAACAAAGGCAACATGGGGATGATGGGGAGCTCAGGACCCCAGAGGGTTCTGGGGAGAGATTGGAGGAACCTGCCATGCCACAGCCTGAGCCTGCAGGCAGTTTGAAATGTGGGCCAGAATATGAGTAATAGCAGGATTTTTGCCAATTTACTAGTCCAAATAATCGGGACAGAATTAGCTACTCCTATAAGAAGTAATTAATCACCAGTAACCTGTGCTCTGTCCTAGCTCAAACAGTTTTACCTCTTTCTACTCCCAGCTCCCTGGCTGGGCTATTCTAAGGCCTGTGCTAGGTATAGGTAGAAGATTAGAGAAGTTCAAGGTCAGGGACTGGCCTGAGCATTGGCCCCACTGTTGGTGGCGGCCACTGACTTGGAGGACCTCATGGTGGTCCAGGCAGCATCATGGAGAAGGTCACTTCTAAAGGGCGCATTCCATTCCCATCACAGGCGTTATCAATTTGTATGAAGATACTCTGGCAGATGACAGGGAATTATCTTAGGAAATCAGTGCCTATTTTCTAATTTTCTCAAAGACCTCATAGGGGCTAGCAGCAGTTCTGACCTTGGCCACTAATAACGAGGTCTCTTCTGCCTGTAACAGTGAGAAGACACACACCATCTTCTGGGACTAGGTGGGATTTGGAAAGGAAGGGAAATATATTGAATTGCTTTGCTCCTGTTGTCACCTCTGATATAATAGTTTGGTATATTCACTAGGATTTAAATTCAGCCTAGAGTTAAGAGGAATCACAAAATAATGGCAACTTAAAGAAAGGAGGGTTTATTCTCTCACATCAAAGACAGAAAGAAAGAAGGCAGTTCAGGGCTAGTACAATAGTACAAGGTCATCAGGGACAAATCAACCCTACAAAAACTCTTTCCAGCTGGAACCAGTGCTTTAAAATAACAGCAGACACCTACTACTGCAGGCATGCAGTTATCCTGGAGTTCATACATATTATCACATCCTAGAGAAGATTCTGTGAGGTAGGTGTGGTGCTAATACTCTCTTTGCATCTGAAGAAAAGGAGGCACTGATGGTCAAGGACCCTGCATTCATCAAGAAAGCTTACATGAGCTCCTTCTGTCTTTCTGTTCTACTGCCTTCGGCACATGCCTGCCTTCTTCAAAGTCACCGGTGGTTCCAGCCATCCTATCCACATTCCAGAAAGGGGAAAGAGGGGAGAAAAAAGGGGATTACAGTACCCAGCTGAAGCTGTATCTTCCCAGAATTCCCACATTCTTCCTCTTTTGTCTCACTGGTCACATCTAGATGCAAGGGCAGCTGGGAAATGTAGTCTTTAAGCTGGCACTTGGCCATTATCAGAGGATTCCCTCAATGTTCTGGCACCTACCAAACATGACTCTTTATCCATTTCCCTTGTGTATTAATTTATCTCCACTTTTCAGTGCCCACACAGACTATTGCCAAACAACAAAAAGCAGATCCAAATTACAAAGCTCAGCTAGGGAAATCTGTCACACTTGTAAAAGTTGGGTCTCTTTTCCCATGAGCCAAGCACAGAGGTTATCAGCACAGAGCCTGGCACATAAACAAATAAACAAAATGGTGGAAATAAACAAAAAAGTACAAAGAGATATTCATTGACCTGAGTGCACATGTTATTTCTTCAACTCCTCAAGACAGATCTGAGAAAGAAATAATTATACCCACTTTGCATACAGGACATCAGAAGCTTCCAGAAGGAATCAAGTCTACCCAAGTTTATGCTGGCAGATTTGAGAGTAAAGTTTAAGGGCAATTTTGACTCAAAACCTATGCTACAAGTTAAAATTAAAATTATATTATTGTAACTAATAAGAAGTTGTTATTTCATCTAAGTTGATGAAATTTACAGATACATCTCTGTAAATGGAGTAGCACTGACGTATAGTGAATAGGTGCCATTTTCCCCACCCCCACTTACATCCAGTCACCTTGGATTACAACTCCCAATATGTCATGAACTGGACTTCCTGAAGGGGGGGCTGCTGGGAAGTCATGAACTGGACTTCCTGAATAGGGGGCTGCTGGGAAGGAGCAAAGTGGATATATAAATGTAGGTGCAATGAAGGAGGGGAAGACATGTGGAGAGATATGGGAGAAACAGTTGGAAGAGAGAGACGTTGGTGAGATATGTGGAGAGGCTGTTCTGGGACTTTAGGATTTTGACAGAGATAATGGCAGCCATTGTCTTACCCTTTGGTGAATTATATGATGCACTTTGAACTTAGGGTCTTTCCATCAGTCCCAGCTCTCTGCCAAACCCTTTTCTTGTGGTTCCCTGCCTTAGACTTGTCACAGGATTCTAAGCTTCAACTGCCCTGCTTCAGGTTGAGACTGTTTAGCTGGACATTTGTCCACAAAGGGATGGTTAATTTTTGGACTGTGATTAGGAGTAGTTATTTGAAATCCTCTCTCTCTCTCTCTCTCTCTCTCTCTCTCTCTCTCTCTCTCTCTCTCCCTCTCTCTCTCTTTCCTAATTCTGTTAAAAACAGTTCTCTCTTACAACATGTTTATCTTTGGGGTCCCTGGGTGCCTTGCAATCATGCACTTACAAATTCATGAATTTAAAGTCCTGTAAAGACCTTTTTTAAAGTGTTCTAGTGCCTGAAGCAGTTTCCTAGCAACATAAAAGACACCCAGGTGACTGTTTACTTTCTAACAAACACAGGGAACCCATGACAACATTTTGTCTTCTTCATCCTGAAGTCGGTTACTAAAATTAAAGTTGGCATCTAAATGCCTTTTTTTTACTGCAAATTCAGTGGTTTAGAAGTGAAGGAAATATTTATATTGTTATTCACATGAAGGAAATGTTTGTTATTATTATATTAAGGAAATCAGGTTCCTCAAGTGCTGGCTCACAAATTATTGACACTTAAAATTGTTTTTCTTTTTGTAATACTATTTTTACAACTTTCAGACTGATTGCTCACTTTCTTATGACACTCTCTCTCCTCCTTAGTGTGGTGATATTAGGCCTGTTTAATAAAAGTTGAGGAAGCAGAATAAAGGCTTTTGAGAGGTCACAAGCTCTTCCCCAGTTTCCATAGCCAGCCTCACCTCTGTCTCTGGACTCTAGATGCACATCCTTCCCAACCTATAAAACTAAAGGGCCACCAACTACTGAAGCACTCAGCTGTCACACACATCTAGATACAAGCCCATCAAGTCACCATGTGCTGTTGTGACCCATATCTGCAAAGTCTGCTTTCTGAAATGTGCTTCCTAGGGACTCAGACAGTGAGTACCAGAGACAAAAGAGCTTGTCCTTCCGAAGGAGCTGCCAGAGCTCTCAACACTCTCTTTCCTTCTAGACACCCCTCTTCCACTCCTCCATCCCCCCCCCCCACCACAACCTTGCACTCCTCAGTCACCTCTCAATGGTGGCTCAGGCCAGGCCCTCCAAATTTCACATCCCCCACATGCTCTCTAGGTAAGTCCAGGTTCCTGAAGTCATCAGTTCCCCATTTGTTCAGATGCAAGATGATTATTAGTACCATACCTACCTCACAGCATCTTCTCTGGGATGAGAGAATATGTATAAACTCCTTAGGATAATGACACACTTGCAAAAGTAGTAGGTATTGATTTCCAGGTGGGAAGAGCTTTGGTTCGGGCAGGTTGGGTTTGAAATATCTCTGAGACTTCCATTTAGAAGCAACCAATTGGAGATGAGATTTCCCTGGAAGAGGGGTATAGGCTATCGACATAGCTAGAAGGAAGGCATTAGTAGAAGGGTAGCCAACGCTTAATACTGTGTGCCTTCCACACTGTGTCTGTTCCCCTAATGCTCCTCCATCTCAGTCAATAGCATCACCACACACCTGCCCGCTCTGGCTAGCACCTAGAAGCTTCCCTGGGATGCTCCCGTTCTCTCACCTCCCACATTTTCTCCATTCCCAGACTCCACTCACTTTTCTACACCATGACCACCATGTAGGGCCTAACCACTGTCCTTGTTACCACTCAGTTCTCAACTCCATTCTCAAACCCGCTAATCTATTCCCCATAGCTTCGTAAAACTAACTCAAACCATGCCTTTCCACTGTTTTAAATGCTGCCATGCCTACCCCCTGGATGCAGCATAAACACTGAATTCCTTATTTCAGCTGGCTTACAAGGTCCTGCAATCCCTTCCCCCCCACCCCCTTCTCTGCCCAGCTTAGGAGCTCTACCTGCTGAGCAAGCTCCAGCCCCGCTAGGCTTTCAGGGCCACCTCTGGGTCTTTGCTCAGGTTATCTCTCTGCTTTGCGCTCTTACATCCTTCCCCAACCACATCTCCCAAAGCCAGCTCATTCTCATCCTCTGGGTTTCAGCTTATATACCCTCCTCAGAGCGATCTTACCTCATCACTCTCTAAAAAGTTCATCAGCTTTCTCCCTTGTATGCACTGAAGCTTTGTGTGCCTCCTGAAATCTGTATGCCCCAACCACAGGGTGAATGTATTTGAAGATAGGGCCTTTATAGAGGGTAATTAAGGTTAAATGAGTAATTAAGTGATATAAGAGAAGCCCTAATCTGACAGAGATAGATGTCCCTAGAGATAGGCAAGCTCACTCATGCTCTCTCTCTCTCAACAAAGAGGTCATAGAGCACACAGTTAGAGGTAGCCACCGACATGCCAAGAGAAGAGGCCTCAGAACGAAACCTACTTTGCAGGCACCTTGATCTTGGATTTTCAGCCTCCAGAACTATGAGAAATAAATGCCTGTTGCTTAAACCACCCAGTCTGCGGTACTGTGTTACAGCAACACAAACCAACTGACACACTCCCTGGCTGCCATTCTCTGCCACTGTTTACTTCCTTCCAGCCAAAAGTCCCCACTTGGAAGTAGTGTCGCTGCCCAATAACAGTCTCTGCCTATTTCCTGCCACTGGAATATAGCTCTGTGGTCACTATCACCTTCTGCAGGCCTTGCACAGTCTAGCACATGATCAGAATCCACAGAGGGAACCAGTGGATCCATGAATCAATCAGCCAAAGGCCACATACAGCTGATCCTTGAACAATATGGGTAGAACTGGCCTGTGTCCCCCTACGCAATAGTTTCTTATGAACAGATCATGTAAACCTACAGTATGTAGAAATCAGGACAGTAAACTTATTTTCTCTTCCTCATGAATTTCTTCATAATGTTTCTTTCCTCTCACTTATTTTATTGTAAAACTACAGTAGATAATACATGGAACACCAAAAGCATGTATTAATCAACTCGATCTCATTGGTGAGGCTTCTGGTCAACAGAAACCTCTTGGGAGTGAAATTGTGAAGTCAAAAGTTACATGCAAATGTTTTGACCTTGGGGATCAAAATACAACCAATCGAATAAACAATAAAGGAAGAATCATAAGAAAAACAACACGGTGTCACATGTATACCCTGGACACTTGGGGAAATCAGACCACATACTGGTTGCAAGGACCCCAGGAGCCACTGCAAAGTCAGTAGCCCCAGCAGCCCTGCAATTCAGACTGACCCTGGACACAAAGACAGCATCATTTGGAAGAAGCAGCTCTTACTGGTGCTGACATGTGACAGAACCCCCTCTAACCCTCCCGTGGTGATTGAGTCCTGAACAGCATCCTTAAGGAAGACACAAAAGTGGTCTCTGAGCATCTCTTCCTGCCAAGCTGCATCCAAGCCAGCTCACGTTGCCTCCCAGCCCAGGCAGGACACACTGTTCTAAGGACAGCAAAAAATAAGGTCAGGAATATGCTATGTGCACCTATAATTTTCTCTCTGTGTCTTGTACCCTCATAATGTAAACTGCCTTTTGTGAAACTCCTCATCAGAGCATCATGCAACTAATGACACACTGTCGTGACGCAGATGTGGCATGGTCTCCTGGGGGCATTTCAGAGCTGGGGTTGGCTGCCAGAGCTACTGCACAAGCAAGCAGGCCTCCTTACCTGTTCCCCCAATCTGCTGCTCCTCTCTGCTTGAAGTGAGCCCCCTTCTCCCTTCCCTCCACTGCTGCAAGTCAGAGGAAAGTCCCCTCCCTCACTCTCTCATCGAGGTGGTCCAAGTCTTTACAAACTCAACCCTCACTGCTATTAAAAGCTTAGTAAGTGTGACCCTAACATGAGAGGTTTGATTATAGGCAACAGATATGCAGCAGGCACAACATCCACGCTTGTTTCTGAGGATCAGCCCCAGTAAAGTCTGCAGACAGTCCAGCCAGCTCCTCCCTATATGAAATCTGGCCCTGCCTTGAGTAATTCTCTACCCAAGAGCACATTTAATAGTCTGTGGTGACAATTAGGTTTCCTCTTAAATGTTCAAACACCATCCTCTGCTTGAATAGCCTGGATTGTAACAGCCTGGACCGAACCCAAGAAGAACATGTGCTCTGCAAGCAGTTGGCTGTCTTCAGCCATGTTTTGCCCATGGCTACTCTTCTGACCAGTATTTTTCATCCTCCTTGGGACTTCATTTGCCAACGCTGCAGTCTTGAAGTTGTACCCTCTGAGGGCTTGGTGCTGCTGCTGCTGCTGCTGCTGCTGCTGCTGCCCCAGGCTCCGGGCACCTATCAGGCATGACGAAAGTGAGTCCTGCTCCACGCTTGGCACGCATCACGGACTCATCCTGTGTCTGCTGTGTCAGTTCACACTCGGAAGATCCCCAGAGGAAGCATGAACTAACAGGACCACCAAAGGCTTTCGTGACCAGATAGAGGTAGAAGCAAACAGAAACACTAAATATTTCCTTCTGGCCATTTCTATTTTATTTCAGATATCCCTGATTTCAAAGCCCACAAGATCCACTCCTTACCTATATTTCCTACAGATTTAATCCCAAACTGAAAACAAAACTTTAATCTAGAATTTGGAAAATTCTGTAAGACAAAAGACGTCTCTATTCCTCTGTCCCATCTGTCCTTTCCTGTCACACCCCGACTTTCTGTTTTCACTGTTTGTCTTGCTTTTCTCCCCTAGTCCCTTGAGCCCTTGATCTGCCTGCCATCTCCTCATTCCCTTCCCCAGAAACACTAGCTTAACCGAATGGCAGAGCAAGACAGAGCAGGGTTCTGGAGCCTGGCTGCTAGGGTTCACAGCCCTGATTCTGCTGCTTACTCTCTGTGCAAGCTTGGGCCCTTTACTTAACCTCTCTGTGTCTCAGTTTCCTCAGAAGTAAATCTGAGGCCAATAATAGTGCCTGCATCGTAGGTCTGTCTGAGAGTGAAATGGGTTAACATGTGTTAGGATCTTTGTGACCCACAGCATGAAGTAAGAGCTATGCAAGTATTTGTTGTTATTGTCAAACTATGCCGCAGAATGTGAGGGTTCCAAGGGTGAGCTAGGTCAAGTCACTAGCCTCAAGGAGCCCATTGTCAAGTGAAAGAGGCTGACAAGGAAAGAACCAACTATAACACAGCTTAGAAATAAAGGTGAACTCAAAGGAAAATGTGCAGGGATACACGCACAGTCGAGCAGCTCGCTCTCCGGGAGAACCTGGCGTGTCTGGGGCAGAATGGCATGGAGACAAGGAGAAGGCAGGTGAATTCTGGGTGAGGCCTTCTGGGAGAGGTGGGTCAGGGTCAGAGACTGGACTTAGAATTCTGGGTGCATTGGTTTTCCTTTGCTGCTTAATAATGGCAGCAGGGGCTTTGGTCATCTGAGAGCCTGGCTGGGCAGGAGGACACACTTCCATGGCTCACTGGTAGTTAACGCTGGTTGTTGGCCAGAGGCCTGAGTTCTTCACAAGCCCACCTCTCCATGGGTGCTGCCAAAATATCCTCACGAGATTGCACCTGCCTTCCTCCAGAATGAATGAGCTCTCAGCCTGGCCTCTGCCTTTCTGCAGCCTCACCTCACACCTCTGCACCCCCACACTGTGAGACCCATTCCCACCCTCTTGGCTTCTCCCCATACCCAGCCCCTTCCTTCCCCAGGACCACCGTGGGCACTGCTAGCTCTTCCTGAAACTCATTTTCTCCTCCCTGTATCCTTCGGGTATCAAATGTCATTCCCGCAAAGAGCCCTTCCTGATGCTCATCCACAATCCCACCTAACAGGCTTGGTCTTCTTGTTGTTCTTGCAAAGCTCCCTAGCTCCACCTTCTTCATTGCAATTAAACACCAGTTAAAAGCGGATAACTTGGCCCTTCCCCAGAAGGGGAGCATCCCCCGCAAGCAGGCCTCTTCTCTGTGGTGCCCCCAACTCCTGGCAGCGACCTGGCACAGAAGGTGCTACATGAGTTTGTGGTGAGTGGGGGCTGCAGAGACTCCGGCCCTTCTACTTATCAGGTGCTGTGCACATGGAAGCTTCCAGACTCACCCAACCCTGAACCTGGGAAGAAGTTTGCTCCAAGAAGGGGCGGAGTGCTAAGGCAACCAGCATAAGAGCGCGTTAGCCTTCACACACACACACACACACACACACACACACACATCAGAAAACCTGCAAAGGCATAGACCCTGCAGAGCATGTGAGAACTAAGTGAGCAGCAAACCCAGAGTGTCTGGATATACTCACTGCCCCTCCCTCCCATTCAACTCTCCTGCACAAACAGGCCACACAGGCCCCCACATGAAGCAGAATGTGCTAAAATGGCAGATCCCCATCTCTCCCTGGTCTTCTCCATGTGTCAGAGAATTAGAAGCTTTGGGCTTTAGTAGTTAGTAGGGGACAGAGTGCACTGCTGGCACAATGACAGCAAGCATCCCATCACCCCCCCCCAAAAGGGAATCCTCCTTCCCCATTGGGGAGGGCCCCTTCTCCCCCCACCCAGTCTGCCCAAGCGGTCACAGCCGAGCGGAAACCATGCAGGCTGGGTCCTGGGAGACCCTGACTTCTGAGCGCTCGGCTCCGAGCTCAGGGCAGCGCTTGCTCCTCAAAGGCAGGCTTCATTGCCCGGTCGGAGCCAGGTCTCCAGCCCTGTAATTCCCGGGAAAGGAGCACTGTGCCAGGGTCTTGGCTACATGAAATATGTTTATCTTTTTCCTCTAAAACAACTCCGAGTACCTGAGTTATGCATCTTATCAGAAACCATGTGCTGGGAGATTTGAAAATATTACCCCCAAAAGCACATGGCTCGTGCCAAGAAGCTGTAAATCACCTCCTGCCCCAGGGACTGTCACGTGCTTACTGTCACCAGGCATCGTTCACGTAACATTCAAAATGTCTCACACTTTATCTTTGCATTTTACAAAATTTATTGATCTCTGTGGCCATGAAAAGGCAAGCAGAGATATATTTTAAGTGCCTGTCTTTTATGACTGACCCCTCTGACCATGTGAAATGGCTCAGATTTATCATCATGGGCAGTTGCCAGCATTTATGGCAACTTTCAAACATGTCATTTTACCTCAGACTTCTCATGGTTTGGGACTCTTTGGGAGTTTACTGAGTAAGTCTGATTCCAAGACCAGAACAAATAAATGGTTTAAGTGCTTTTGCAGCTCATTGGAAAGAGATTTGAAATTCACTTGAGGAGAGTGTTGACTGTGGGCCACAGAAACCTAGGGAAGGAGCAAGTGCTCTCCAAATCTCTCCATCTCTTTCCACAGGGAATGAAAGTAGAGGTTCCCTCTGTCAGAGAGAAGTGACCAGGCTCCCCCACAGGCATTTCTGCTGCCATCAGGGGAGCTGAAGAAAACAGTGCTCAATTGTACCTCCCTTTGCCATGGAAAATGCTATTATTGATAAATGCAAAAGGAGCTTTGTGTCTTTAAAATGTCCTTCAAAGCTGTTTGCTCTTAAACCATTATAAACAAACAAAACAGTTATGCTGTGCCTGTGATTCAGCCTTTTCATTACAAAAGCAAAAGATAGTTTTAAAAATACCAACACTTACTGAAAAAAAGAACAAGCACCTACCGACATCAAACTCCATACATTCTAACATGAGGGATGTGGGGTTCCGTCAAGAACAAAGAGGCTCCGGAAGGTCTCCCCTCTCCTCTGCTGCTCCAGGCTGTATGTGCGCCTTCTCTCCACTTTTCCCCCTCCCTCGCCCCAGGGTACTTCTCCATCCAATCGAACTTCCTTAAAACTTCCTTTTGGGATGTCAGCTCTGGGTGCAAACTCTATGGAGACTACTCACTATCCACCCAGAAGACGAACTGGACAAACTTTCTGTCCCCTCAAGGTAGAAACCCTTCCTGCCTATGCTGGTTTCTGATCTTACATCCCATCATTTCCAATGCGAGATTTCTGCCCAAGCAGCTGAGTAAAGTTGGCGCACAGATGCAGCCAGTCTTTCCTTGTAACAGTTCCAAGAGCAGAACGTGCCCCAGTCTTTTCCAAATCTCCCTACCTGTCGAGATGTGGAGGAAAACCTGGGCCTCCTGAGTGAGACGGTCCTTACTGTCCTAGATACAGTGTGGGGGTTCCCTGCAGTGTTGCCCACCTTCGGGGAACTGCTAGTTGCTCTGCCCTCTGCAGACCCCTGTCTTCTACAGCGCATGCTATTCGCAGCTGTTCTGTGTACTCATCTGCTCTCACAAGACTCACACCTGAGGACAATTACCATGGCCCACATGTCATTATCTCAATCTAGCCTAGTGCTGACAAGGAGCGCTGAATATACAGGCTTTAAGCAGAGCTCCATTTAGCTGCAAAATTCAAGTACCAAGCTGTAAGCTAGAGAAATGATGCACTCATTCCCTTTGATAGCGGGAAAAATGAGGAGATTTTCAAATTTAACAAAAGGCAAAGGCAGTGCCCCGATTGCTTTCCGATTACTATTTTGGTTCTGCACCCACGCGCACATTTGCAAGACCACTCAGGCTTAGGGAACAACGACATTGGGATTTATTTAACAAACAGGGAAAAAGCAAAGAATTACTAGAGTCAACATATGGCCGTTACCTTACTTAAAGCAATGTCCAGTCCTTTAAGTCCCAGAAAAGTAACAAAGGTTGCGTCTTCCCGCTACTGCTGAGGTGGAGCTCCTCTTCCAAACAATAGGCCATGTTTCCAAAATGGCATCTTCCTTCTTCTGCAGACGTGCAACAGCCAGAGTGTAGGTTAGGTTCCAACTCACGAGGTGGACACAGGACACAACTGAAGATGCTCCCGGAACTGCCATTGTGTCCCAGCCCAGCACCAGGCCAACAACACTGCAAACGGCACTTAAAGCGGCCAAACGGCCCAACAGATTGCACACACGCATTTTAGAAAGGCGCCCACTTCAGGCCTCTACCTTCTTCCTTTGACTGCAGTAAAGACAAAACTGGGAGCAGTTTCCGTCGCTTGGCTACTTGCAAAGCTTCCACAGTCGCTGGTCCCAAAGTCACTAAAGATTCCAAAAACGCTCAATCTGAAATTCTATATCCCGGCAGCTCAAAACTTTCTGGCATCTAATTTCCAACCTCTCAATCTTGGCAGCTACATTTTCTGCCGCTGATTCCTCTATCCCTACATCATGACATCTCTTCCTTTCTCCTACCTCATGGAGACTCAATTCCCCTTCTCCTTCAATTTCTTTTATTTCTCATCAGACTCTCCACCCCAAACTGCAAACCCAGCATTTTCCCTGGGGCTATTCATTCTCCTCAGCAAACCCCCTCCAGGGGGCATGACCTCCACCGGACTTTGGACTCAGCCTGGTTACACCTTCACAGAAGCACTGCAGCGTGTGATCATATTCACCATTACTGAAGACCTGGGAATGAGCTCCCAAAGAGGAGACAATGTCTGGCTCCTTGTGGGGAGAGGCGCCCTGTCTAGAAGGGCCCCGGTCCCTCACTGGTGCAGCTCACCCACCCTGCCCCCCCTCTCCTGTTAGACAAGCTCACACACGAGGTTCTGTGCTTCTTGTCTGAGGCCCTCGATAGTAACTCACCTTTGAAGTGCCCAAGCCCTACCATGAGCTCAGAAAGCACTAGAGGAGAGCAGACAGCAGATTGACTTTCTTTAATTGGGGTGAAACGGGCTTAATTCTATGGGCTGATAGAATTTACATGAGTCTGGGTTTTTAGCAAGGCTGGGAAACCCCTGTCTCGCAGGCACAAGTGTCTGGTCACCGCCCTGATTCAGCAGGCCAGCAGCGAGTGGGCACCCCAGCCCCAGCCTGCACCTCTTTCTGCCCCATCCTGGGAGAACTGTCCTTTTGGAGTGGAAAGGTACAGCCCCTGTCTTAGTCAGTCCTTGTTGCCAAAACAAAGCACAACAGACAGGGTGGTTTAAAGAGCAGCATTCACAGCTCACCGTTCTGGAGGCTGGACGTCCAACATTGAAGTGTCAGCAGGTTTGGTGTCTAACGACAGCCCTCTCCCTGGCCGTGGATGGTGCCTGCATCCCCTCACCGCAGAGCTCTGGTCTCTTTCTCTTCTTACAAGAGGCCCCACCCTCATGACCTTATCTAAATTATCTCAGTGGGCCCCATCCTCAAACATGGTCACATGGGGTTAGGGGTTTAACAGGGATCTTGCAGAGACACACACATTAGATCCATAATAGCATTCTTTGCTACTGCGCTTCCGCTGTACCTGGCACCGGGGCCTAACAGGAGAAACAGAGAGGGCCTGTGACCTCGCTGAGCAAGCTGCAGTGGAGATAGAAGATGTCTCTGCTTCCATGCATGAGGGCACCCGGCCGGTGGGCACCACAAGCCCACAGAGCCCACACTTCTCATCACAGGTAGTGAGTAGTCTATTTGCAGGGAAGCAAGAAGAGGAGGGTAGAAAGCCACAAAACAAAAAGATTTTGTTAAAAACAAATATTTCATGATGTGACCAGGAAGTGTGTGTCCAAGGTGGGCACTACAGGTTCCCACAGTCTGGAATTGTGCCTTCAAATGTGAGATGGGCTGATGGAGCTTCCCTCCTCCAAACCACCCACAATTCTAAATGTGAAACCTTCAGATCACCTCTTATATTAATTTTTTTTTAAAGAACGTGGTTAGAGAACCTAGAATATCTACTCTCCTTACTTTATTTTTTTGTTTGTTTTTTAAAGATTTATTTATTTATACATACAAGCTGGGGTACAGGCCAGAGGCGTGGGGTGGCGAGAGGACTCACCAGAGACAGAGTGGGGAGCAGAACAGGCAGATCAGAAATACACTGCTGAGGGGAGCAGCGGGCGAAGCAGGAGAGGTCTGCCACGCCATGTGGGATTCTCCCAGGCCGGGCGTCGAACTCGCGTCACCGCTGCTGACAGCTCCACAGGGCAGCGCTTAACCGCTGCGCCACCAGGGAGGCCCACCTCTTATATTAATTTAATAGGGTAATCAACCAAAGTGTAGTAAAGTGGTGGTTTGAGCAACAGAAATGTGTTGTCTCACCCTCTGGAAGCTACACATCTGAGATCAAGGTGTGGCCGAAGTTGCTTTCTTCTGAGGACCATGGGGGAGGATCTGCCCAGGTCTCCCTCCTAGTTCGCAGGAGCCGTGACCATCATGGACCATCTTTGGCTGGTATGTTTCACCCCCGCCTCTCACTCCATTGTCACATGCATTGTCCCTGTGTGTGAGCGTGTCTTTTATAAGGAGGACACCAGTCGTGTTGGGCTATAACTCACCTTAATTTGATCATCTGCAAATACCTTATTTCCAAACAAGGCCACAGGTATGAGAAATTAGAACTCAGAGTCTTTTGTGAGGCACAGTTTAGCCCAAAACAAGCATAAAACCTTTATGTAGATGCTGTCGATAAACTTGACAAGTGGCACCATAGAAGCAGGCTATGAGGGCTCTTGAACAGCCAGTGTATTTGTATCTGCACCCAGAGGAAGGGAGTGTGAATACAGGGAGACCCACCCTGGGCTTCACTCCAGTAAATGAGAGCCCCCTTCACCTCATCCCATCAGACAAGAGCAGCTGCTGCCACCTACAGCCTCTGAGGACAGCCAAGATACTGGGGGTGGAAGATCTCTAACACACTGCAGTCCCTGATGTATACACTCTTTGATGAATTTCCCCTGAAAGATCAAATCTTTTCCTAAAGGAATGACAGATTCAAAAATATCTTCATATTCACACATATCAAAGACTGTGAAAAGAGTTTTTTGTTTGTTCTTTCCTCCCTTTTAAAAAAAAAAATCCAAGACCCTCTTGGAAGTTCAGCTTTTCATGACTACCCCACATTCTGCATCACCCCACTAACTGTTATTAAAGCCCGTGAATACCAGCCACTTCACTTCCGTATCACATATGCCAGTCACTAAGGTACGGGGCTCTCCCCTCATTCAGCTGGTTGCACATCACAAACTGGCCCAAGAGCTACATGAGGCACTACTCAGCAGACCCAGAACTGGAAAGGACTATTCCTCCACTTGATTAATATTTACTCAGAATCTATGCCATTTGTATTTATTTACCAGGGCCACCATAGCAAAGTACCTCAGGCTGTGGGACTTAAACCATAGAAATGTATTGTCTCACAGCTCTGGAGGCTGCAAGTCAAGGTGTCAGTAGGGTTGTTTTTTTTCTGAGGGCAGTGAAAGAGAATCTGTCTTCCTCTCCCCATCTTCTGGTGGATTTCTGGCAATCTTTGGTGCCCTTTAATCTCTGTCCTCATCTTCACAGGGCGTTTTCCTTCTGTACTCGTCTGTGTCCAGATTTCCCCTTTTTATGAAGATACCAGTCACACTGGATTAACCTTACTTCCAGAATAACTTCAGCCTAATTAATTATATCTGAAGCAATCTCATTGCTAAATAAGGTCACGTTCTGACATAGTGGGATTTAGGACTTCAACAATGAATTTGGAGGGGACACACTGAACTTACTTATTTCTGTACCTTTGGTGGACAGTGAAGTATCCAATCTTATTAGCCCCAAAGACAGAGAAATAAACCAGACCTTGCACCAGGAATGAAGAAACAAAGCAGTTCACAACTATTACCACATCAAAGCAGACACACTCGAGCCAGGTGAGCCCAGGCGCCCGGACACATTGTGATGACACCTTTTACAACCAGTAAATAGATAGGGTTGAGGGAGATTTCAGATTCTGTGGGCCCAAATATTTAGGCACCACATCTAAGAAGTATGTAAACCATAGATTGCAGCATCATGGACTAGGGGGCCTCTTGGGAGACGGTCTCTCTAGTACGGTGAGAGGGAGAGGGGCTCTAACGGAGGAGGGACCACCATGGTGAGAGCTGTTCCTCCTGCTGGCTTGAAGGGGCTACAGGTAAAGTCGGGGAGACGCACTGGCGCTGATCCCTGATGAGGGGAAGGGGTGCAGGACAGAGGGGATAGGGACACTCAGACCATAAGGAGCAGCCGAGCAGACACAACGTGGGACTCGGGTCCAGACGTGTTTCCGAGAACCTCAGTTTTGCACATCATCCGACGGTTTCTTGTCGCCCAACTGATGTATGTGGGAAGTGAAAGTGTAAATACGGTGGTTTCAGAAATAGTGTGTTTACGCACCTAAAAAGTTTTGAAAACTCTTTGATAAGCTAGCAAACAATTATAAAAATTTTTAAAAAATTTTAAATGTTACTATTTTCTTTGTGTTTGGCCATTTCAATGAAACCCCAAGAACAATGAAAAAGTGAGTGTATTTTTGCTAATGTATTTTGGAATTTCTGGAAGCAAATTGAGGTGGAACAAGAATAGGAGACCAGGACCAAGCCGCCAGTGCAGCCCAAGCTCTGGGCACAAACACAAGAAAGACGGCACCCACACCTGACCAAAAATAAGTTTCCTCTACCTTTGCAGAACAGGAGCCTGAGAATTAAATTATGTTAAAGAATAGCCAAGTTAGGTGTCTATCTCGTACACCTAACTTCTGGGCCCAAGATGTATACCTGCCCCCAAGACATGGGCTTGTCGCACTATGGGGGACAAGGGTAAAGGGTTTCCAGGTAGAGGGGCTGGCGTGGAGGCACCACAGTGCACAGTAACTCAGCCTGCCTTTAACCAGAGAAGAAGGGAAAATGTGAAAGCAAATAAAATCAGAAGAGAAAGAGGAGTTCCTGGATTATCCCACTATCTGGCCCAGGGCAATTCCTGAGGGTGGGGTATCCTGGGCCATTCCTAAGCACTGCTCCTCTCCAGCACAGCACCTGCACGATTTGCAATGAAAATGAGCTCTGTAAGCCCATGGGCTCAGTCATGGGTGTTTGACAGCATGCCAGGTAGTGACTGTGTGGGAAAATTCTGTGTTGGCCTTTCTGCGCCAGGTACTGAGAAACTGACAGGAACCCAGGAAGGCTGAGTCCTGTCCAATCCCCGGCATGCTTTGGGATTACCCCTTCCCACCTGGGAATCCAACCTGGCCTCTTGGCAGGGAAGTACTTCATCCTTTTCCAAAACAGTAGTCTGGGTAACAGAGTGGTTGGGAGGAGGACAGACCTACTGGCAATCACACCCCCCCCACCAGCAAGAGGGAGAACCCGCCTCACAGCCCTGCCCTCCCTCCAACACAGCTCCACCCATGTCCATCGCCACCTGGTGGGAAAGGTCGGAAGCCACCCCACCTTCAGCCAGGCACCCCCAACCTCTGAGCCCGCCATAGGTCTTTGCTTTCATGCTTACTTTGGACAGAAAAAGGAAACCCCATTGTTTTTAAGCCTCTGCCTTTTGGAATTTCCATTATTTGCAACCTAACCAACACTGGTTACTCTGGTCTGCAGCTGGGGCATGGGGACTGGGCTGTGGCGAACCCCACCTTCCACTGCAGCCCCAGTTCTAGCACACAGCTCTTCCTGACGCGACACAGTCTGTGTCAAAGGCAGGAGGGTCAGGAAAGGGCTGTTTGAAGCCTAGGTCGATGCCCCTCTTGAGTTTCATTTCCTGACTTGCACCCTCAGTTTGGGTAACTTGGTTATTTTGAGCCCCAGTTTAACTGACCCCCACCCCAAACATCCTTATTTATGAGAAAATATGCACACCAGTTCCAGGGAGGGTCTTTTATCCCCTGCCTCTAAAGTTCTTGTACCCCTTTAACCACAATTCATCTTCTGAAGAGAGCTAAAGATACCAAGAAATCACTTCTAAATAGACAGTCTAACAAATTCAGATTCAGGTAGCCGGATTCCATAAAGCCTCTGAGACCCGTTGCAACAGGGGCTGCTGGGAATCAACTTTATCGGATGTCAACCAAATGTCAACCTTCAAAATTCAGGAGCTCCCTTCTCCCCAACTGCCTCCTATCATCCACAGTGGGATGATAGAAGGGAGAAAAATCCATTTGGTTTGAATCTACTATGTTATAGGAGAGAAAAGATAATTCTCAAGATGAGATCAGAACCTAGTAAGTAGAGTAAGGAAGATGATATTTACTGATTTCAGGAAATCATTTAGTTGCCACATTTCCGAAGAGTGTTGACATCCAGATGGGGCTGATATCTGCGTGGTCAGCAATGTGTGTGGACCAACCTGGAAGGAGAACCAGGGATGTGGACAGACCACACTTAGCCCCAGTTCATCACATGAGGGTGTCACAGAGAGCGGGTGCCTGCTGGAACTTTGTATACATTGCAGGATGTGGCACAGGCATTTTTAAAAACTAAACTTAGGGCCTCCCTGGTGGCGCAAGGGGTTAAGTCTCAGCCCTAGGAAGCTATACGCAGCCACTGCAACATAAATTCAATCCCAGGCCGGGGAGCTTCCCACATGACGCAGCAGACCTCTCCTGCCTCGCCTGCTGCTCCCCTCAGCAGTGTATTTCAGTCAATCTGCCTGTTCTGCTCCCCACTCTGTCTCTGGTGAATCCTCTCACCACCCCCTACACCTCTGACCTACACCTCAGCTCTTATACGCATAAATAAATCAATCTTAAAAAAAAAACTAAAGTTAAATATGAGAATGTTTAGTATAAATTTCACAAAGCATATATAAGGGAAACTCTTCCTGCCTGAGGGTGACCCCTTAGGCAGAGGGACTCCAAGTTGCAAGTCTTTCCTACTGACCTGTATTCCTCATTTCTGGACTTGTTCACTATGCTAGGTTATAAATCATCTAAAATTTACCTCCATGAGGACTTCAATGCAGATTCCTCGAACTTGAGGGCATCCCACACACAGAACCAAAGCAACAAATGGTAAGTTAATAGGAAACAGAATTTCAAGTAAAGTGTGCACGGGGAAGCAAGAGACAGGCTCCACTACCAGCTACCAGGGACGAAGCATGGTCCAGTGCAGCACAGAGGAGAGAATTTTAAGAAGATGATGATCTTGCCACTCCCCATTTGGCCATGACATTAAAGTCTCCCGCCAAATAATGTGGCTTACAGCTATTCATCATGGGAGACTATCTGAACATTAAAAAGCAAATAAATAAGCAACCCAGGCTAAATGCCTCAAATGGCTAGACAAAAGGACATGAGTTCACTATGCAGCAAATGGGTGTGCAGGCCACTAGTGTCACAAGAAATGTGATTTGGCCATTGTTGCTTTCAAAATGATGCTGTTAGAGTTTTCAAATGCAGCCCTTAGCCAATGGCGCTGAGACTTCTGATTGTGTTATCTTTGGAATCTACAGATGAGAAAAACATTTGGAGGGTTTTTAAAAGGAATGTAAAACTAGTCTCAAAATCAACACGGGTAAATTTGACTTCTCTTTTTATTTGGTCACTAACAGACTTCATCAGTCCACATGGATACCTCTCAGTTCACATTTTCTAAGGACACCAAAAAAAAGGGAGTTTGAGGCTGCTTTCACAAGAGAGCCACCAGCTAGTCCTACAGTACCACTCACCCAAGCTAATACTTAGTTCAAATGACTAATTAATGGTTTCAAGTCCTCTGTCTAAAAACACCACCTTGGATTTATATAGCTCCCATCTCCCGTAAATGTCACCTAAAAGTACTAGGAATTCATCTCCTTTGCATTTTCACTGCATCATGGGGTTCAGGCCTGTACCTCTTTGCACAAACCACCACAGCCACACATTAATGGCTCCTGACTCCAGCTTCCCAACACTGTATGGGCCACTCCTCCAAAGTTTTCAGTTCTCAGCAGGAAAGTTTTTCCTCCAGGACACCTGTCACTGGCTCCCCTAACTCCCTCAATTTCCCCCATCAAAACACTCAGTATCGCAATTATGCTATAATTCAATTGTTCCAAGTGCCTCCTAGTTTCCTGTAGCTGCTGTAAAACAAATCACCATAAACATAATGGCTTAAAGCAATGCCAATTCATTCTCTTATAGTTCTGAAAGTCAAAAGTCCAAAACAGCTTCACTGGGCTATCACCATGGTGTTAGAAGCACTGATTCCTGCTGGAGGCTCCAGGCAAGAATCCATTCCTTGCTTCTTTCAGCTTCTAGAGGCTGCCAGCATTCATTGTCTTGTGGCCACATCACTCCAATCTCTACTTCTGTCATCACATTGCCCCTGTGATTACATCAGACCCATTCAGACAATACAGAATAATCTTCAAGACCTTTAATTTAATCAATCATGTCAGCAAAGTCTCTTTTCCCATATATGGTAACATTTACAGTTACCAGGGATTCAGCTGTTGCTCCACCTAACATAGAGTATGTCTTTCTCCCAAGTTGTGAGTGACAAATGTTCTGTGCAGCTGATTGAACTTGCACTCCAGGGTCTAGCACACTGCCAGATGTGCTGTTCTGTGAATGAATGAGGAAAGAAACAAAGGAGTTAGTGAGCAAAGCAGAGCTCTTCTCTCACCTCTTTCAGAGTTCCTTTTAACTCTTATTTTTTGTTTGTTAAATAGTTTTTCCCTTTCCTCCTCCTCTCTCTCTCACTTCTTTTATATTCTTTTGCATAGTAACTTGTTTATTTACTCCCTTCCCCTCCCTCTCCTCAGCTCCCGCTTCTTCCTCACAGCTACATCAGAAAGTCCAGTGCAATCATTTGGCTCATTGCCATCACTCAGTTTAAGCCTGTCCCCTGCCTCTCTTGTTTTGATGAAGTAACAGTCCAAGTTTCCTTCTGCTCCCTCCCCTCCCCAAATCTATAAAAGACTTCAAAATGGGCAAAAAAGATTGCCACCAATTCCATGTAGACTACCCTTCCCAGCTGTCTCTGCCGTTCCTAATTTAAGAGTTACTTTACAACTCTGCATTGTAGAATCCCCACGGAATGCACACCATTCCAGTCCACAGACATGCAAATGAGCACCACTCTGTAGCTACTGTCTATTTTGTATCTATCTGCATGTTCCTTTCAGCATGTCTTCTTGCCTATATATGTGCAGTATTTTTTGAAATTTATTTTATTTATTTATGCATACAAGAACTGGGGTGTAGGCCAGAGGTGTGGAGGGGTGAGAGGATTCACCAGAGACAGGGTGGGGAGCAGAACAGGCAGATTGACTGAAACACACTGCTGAGGGGAGCAGTGGGCGAGGCAGGAGAGGTCTGCTGTGCCATGTGGGTCAGCTCCTGGGTGGGGATCAAACTCATGCTGCAGTGGCTGGCAATAGCTTGATAGCACTGAGACTTTAATCCCTGCGCCATCAGGGAAGTCCTACATGTAGTATTTTTAATTCATTGGAACTGGTTGTAACCAACCTCTGACTAGCTCTCCCACTAATTAATGAATTAGATAAAATCTTCCATATAGGTTCATTTTACACTTGTGAAAGATTCATGATTTTTATTTTATTTTTTGAATAATCCAATTACAGATCTCAGGACAGAGGCAACTGTGTCGACAAACACAGGTACTCTGCTTCCTCTAGAGAATCCAGGGTGACGGGTGGTAAATGTGGTCTGCACCTTCCCTTTCATTCCCTTGACCTTGCATAGCAAGGATGAGACACACTTCAGAAGGAATACAGTGCAGAAGTGGGGGGAGGCACACAGCTTCGAGGCATCACCCTACCCCCCAAAACTGGGGGCCTAACCACCCTCACCTTTTAGTCAAAAACTTGGCTTCTTCATTCCCTGCACACACAACCAGAGATGACACCAGGAGGCTTTGCTCCTCCCCAAACTACCCAGTTCCTTTCCCCAGCCCACCTGAGCTTTAGCAGGACAGCTTTTGTCTTCTCAATCCCGTATAGTCTATGTCAGTAGTTTAAGTCTTCCTCTACTCACCAACAACCATCAGACAGAGGAACCCTAGAGTTGGCACTGCCCTCTTAATTCATGAGGAGATACCCACTCATCCTTGGAAAGAAAAGGAAAATCTGCTTCAGGGTCTGGGCAGGGCCTACATCCGACCCAGGGGACAGCTGCCGGGGAGCTAGGCAGGCCAGCTAGTAGCCGGATGGGCAAGGCTGTGCACAGGCTGCAGTGAGGGGCAGCACTCTGCCAGTGGTTCAGACTGCAGGTCAGTCGCCCGCAGGGCTTAGAAAAAGCCACCATGGAGAGCTTGCTGCTACATTCATACACCCTACGCAGTTACCAGTGCCGTCAGCTCTGAACTCTGGTCTGTGGTTCGTTTTGGCTGACGCTGTTCATTTACTGCTTCAGACCTTGTATCCTAATGACCTCAATCTCTCAATGGGGAAAACGTCTTAGGCCTGGGCCCTCAATAGTAATTCCAGCCCTAAAACTCTCTCCAGTTGGAAGAACATGCTAGTTTTTGTTTTCTGAGGGGTGGGGGGCAGAGGGGTAGCAGGCTGGAAGAAAGCAGAAGAGTTGATCTTCCCGTGGAATTAATTGTGTGTCGATGCGCCTAGCCAGTCTGCGCTCACCAGCCCTTAGCTCTGCCCGCCTGGAATCAGAGACGCGCAAACCCATGGTGCTTCTGTCTGGCGATCGTTCTGTCTAGCGCAGGCGCAGCGCAGCAACAGCTGGCAGAACGCTCTTGCCCACAAAGCTCACTGCATGGATGAAGAAACTAACTGGCCAAAGACCGCTCAAACATATATTTAAATTGCAGTTGTGATCTTGGCAGAGGGTGGTCCTGAGAAAAAGTAAAATGGGAGGTTGGCCTGGGGTGGGGGGGTGGAGGAGTTTTCTCTGAGGAGGAATAAAGGAGTTTAAAGAACAATTCAAACTTTCACCTCTAAGTATGAGGCTATACGGAAGAATTTTGTAAATGCCTTTTACCATTTTGAGGAAATTCCCTGCTGTTGCTAGTTTACTGAGAGTTTTGATCATGAATGGGTATTAACTTCTGTTAAATATTTTTCTCATCTACTGAAATGATCTTATTTTAAACCTTTATCCTTATAACCTTTATTCTTATAACCTTATATTAAAACTTTATTCTGTTAATATGGTGAATTGCAGTGATTGCATTTCTCATGCTTCATCACACTTGCCTTTCTGGGCTCTACCAGACTTGTATATAATGTAGATCTTTTCCCTAATCCTTGGAAGCAAGAGTCGGGGCCCGTGGATAACTGAGTTCTACTCATAACTCCCAATCCTCACTTTTAAACACTCGCATCTCAGGCTGGTCAGTACACAGCACATGTTAGAGGGGACCCCCGTAAGAGCTGGCACTCACAAACATCGTGCCGTGCGTGACCAGCAGCTGCCTGGCGATGCGGGTCTGGGTGGGCAGTTCTCTTTGAGGGAGGAGGACAGCAGGAACAGAAGAGACAACGAGCCTGGAAAATCAGCAGTCAGCGTGGTTGGACAGGACGGTCATGGGGGAAGGCCTGCTACCCCCAGATACAGGGATAAATCATATCCCCCTGGCCAACAGGGGCCCATGGACGTGGGATACACCCCCATTCAATGGTGTGTGAATGAAGCTCGTAGCGCACAGTCTGTGCAGAGTGACTGCAGCTGTGTTAACTGTAGGGGAAGTGTGGGGGGGCTGCTGTGTTAGTTCGCCGAGGTGGCCATTACAAAATACCAATACCGGGAGGCTCAAACACCAGACATTTGTTTCTCATGGTTCAGGAAGCTGGAAATCCAAGGTCCGAGAGTCCGCTGGTTTGGTTTCTTCTGCGCCTTCTCTCCTGGGTGTGTAGAAGGCCATCTTCTGGCTGAGTCCTCACGTGGTCGTCTCTGTGCCTGCCACCCTAATGTCGCTTTGTGTATCTGAATATCCTCTCTTATAAGGACTCCAGTCTGACTAGATTAGGACCCAGGCTGACAGCCTCACTTTAATGTAATCCCCTCTTTAAAGGACTTATCTCCAAATAAGGTCACATTCTGAGAGATGGGGGCTTGGGGCTTCAACAGATGAATTTGGGGATTGACACATTTCAGTCCCTAACAATGTTCATAGTGTTTTACTGATTGGAGAGATGATAATTTTTGCAATCTATTTATCTAACTTTTTCTCCCCCCAAAATGTATTATTATAAAATTGATTTTCAAGGAAAAATAGGGCACCAACAGTTCTTTGTGCCTAAAGCAACTAGTAGAGAGAATGCAGGCCAAAGCACCAGGAGGGGCTAGCCACTGTCCTCTGCTCTGCGCCACCTCTGACACCACCATTCCCAATCACCCAGGAGGCAAGAAGTGAAACAGGCAGCAGAGGCTGTCTTTGAAACAGGACGCTGCAGCACAGAGCCTGGAGGTGAGCAGGGCTCGGAGTCTCAGGCCTTGCTGGTCGTCATTTGTCTTTCTATCCACAGACACTGCTGCTCTTTCCCACCCCCAGTCTGTGCAGCCAGCCAGAGCTCTGCTTTCCTCTGGGGTAAAGCCCACCAGACGGCTGGCCCAGAGCCACTTCTCTTTGCCGCATCACGGCTGAGAGGCCTGTGCACAGACACACAGCCAGGGCAAGAGTCACCAACCTTCCAGAGGCCAGGCCGGCCAGGCTTGCACTTTGGTTTCCACCTGGAAAGTCTGTCAGCGGACACTGTCTCTACTGATGTGTCTCACATCGAAGGGAGTTGGGGCCATATTCCAGTTTAGGATGAGAAACTCCTTCCCCTCATATTTGTTTTAATTGAAGTAATATTGACTTATAATTTAGGTTTCAGGCATTCATTCTTTTAAGTCAACACCTAGATAGACATATTCAGCACTGAAATTCTGGTTTCCATTCATCAACTTGCAAGTAAGCCCTTTTATCTGACCTTCCCTCTCCCCTTCTCTTCTGGTAACCATGGTTTTGTTCTTGTAGCCTAAAAGTTTGGTTTTGTTTTATATGGTTCATTTGTCTGTTTTGTTTCTTTATTTCCCATATATGAATGAAATCCTCTGGTATTTGTCTTTCTCCATCTGACTCATTTCACTTAGCATAATACTCTCTAGTTCTATCCACATTGTTGCAAATAGCAGGATTTCATCTTGTTTATAGTTGATTAGCATTCCTTTGTGTGTGTTATATGCACATACTATACACACACATATATTATATATGCTATATCTCACATCTTAATCTACTCATTAACTTATTGCTTAAGTTGTTTCCAACTCTTGGTTATTGTGAATAATGCTGCAATGAATATCCGTTTCACTTTTATTGCAAAAACATTTTGACTAGAAAAAAAATAATCTTCCGTAACTCACCATCCAGGCTAGAGTTTTTTCAGTTTTTGTCTTTCTGGTTTTTATTTTTTCCAAATTCCTGTGTAGTCTCTGTGCATTAGCTAGGTACTAAGGGATTTAAATTATAGATCAGGAAGACAGAAGAGAGCACTTTGAAGACTTTTAAAGTGCTGATTAAAATGACTTTGCAGTCCTCTCAAACCCCTCCCCCCAACACAAACATACACATGTGGAGTATTTTGTTGGGTTAACCAAAGATCAAAACAAACCAGCCTTGACCTTAACTCAAAAAGGGCCTTCAGTTTTAAGGGAAAAGGTTCTGAGTAGGGGACATACAAGTCACCAAAACTCACTGGAAAAACAAAAACAAAAACAACTCGTAGTAAAAGCAATTTGGCAGTAAGGGTTATACTTAAAGCTTGAAACGTTTTGTACTCTGCAACCTAGTAATTCAGCTTTTAGATATGTCTCATAAGGAAATAGGGATGTAAAAAAGACTTATGGTCCCAAATGTTTTACACAGCCTTGTTTATGACAGTAAAAAATTGGGAGCCATCTCAATTCCTAACCGTAAATTAAGACTGATCAAATAAACATGCCACATAGTACACCCACATGTGCACGCTCCTCTGGGCTGGAGGTTTTCTCAGCACTGTCACCCACACCCACAAGAAGAGTTAGGGGACCCATGGGAACACCAACCTCTAAGTGCATTCCCAGCTCGTGGCATCAAAAATGTGGAGTAAGGCACAGAGGCCTACTTTGTGGGCACACCAGCACAAGTGCAAATCCTGGCTCAGTCTGCTTTGTCCAGGTGACCTTGGCAGATCTTCCTTCTCTACTTCTGGAAAGCAGGTTAGAATCCTGAGCCTGAAGACAGCCTCACGACAATCACACTGGGACTGACACCTGGGAGCTAGCATTGCCCAGGGTCACCCATGTTGCAGAACCAGGAGTGGAAATTAGTTCCAGCCAGTCCCAGATTATTTTTTCTGTCCATTATACCATAGTGCCTCTTCGAGATCAGCCTCCCAAATGCCCTGGGGAAGCAACAGCAGCAGCATGAACCACAGTCAGCCAGCCAAGGAGTGGGGTTCCGGCGAGGGAGCTGAACTTGGTTTTTGCCCTCGGGACACAAGAAGTTGCTTCAAGAGGTCATGGAAACCAGCAACTTTCACCGGGAGGCCCCAAGTCCTGGAATTGGGGTGCTGGAGGTGGATCCAAAGAAAACAGTTACGGGTTTGGAAAGAGATGCTGTACTCCATCATGGCCAGCTGTCAAAGGGATGCAGATTGAACTTGCAGGCAGGGAGGGACATTTTGTTTCACTTGGCCACAATCAGTGTGTTTTTACAATTGACGAGGGAGACAGGAGATAACTTTCCTGCCTGTAGTGAACAGAAAGCACGCCGGTGCCAACTAATGAAAGAGGCTTCTTGCCCTCCCTCCAGGAGTCCTCAAGGCACGCACACCCTGGTGGAGGTGAACTGGGTGTCAGTGGGCTCTCTGCTTGCTGAGCCCCCAGGCACTGGGCTACAGAAAAGGCCCCCTGTGTCCCCTCCACAGTCAATTCTTCTTTTCCCCTTCACCCTGAAACAAATATATATTCACAGATGTCGTTCTGTGGCTTTCTTTTATCACTTTCGTGTCATCCTCTTGACAGCCTTTCCTGGGGTTTTATTTTACATTCCACTAGAGATGGGGTATCCCTCACAGGGCACCTGGGCTGTGATGATCTATTTAGAAGCAGGAAGCTGGTTCTGGAACAAAACAAATGTCATTTCATGTGTGAACAGATTTCCTGGGCCCATCACAATCAACCACATTGAATAGTCTATTTATTAACAGAAGCCTTCTTCCAGGTCAAGCCCACAGTGACATCACTGACTAGCCTGCTTCCTTGCCGCTCTTCCCTCTACATTTCTTCACTTTCCCTTCCTCCCTCTTTTCCTTCTCTTCCTCCTCCTCTTCTTATTCAGACACCAAATGCAAAAACAGCTGAGGGGTCTGCAGGTGCTCTGGGCATCAGAGTCGACTCCCCAGAGACCCGCGCCAGGACAGACCCTACACTAAACTCACAGGCAGGTAATGTTGTCATTGTGAACCAGTGATTAATCAACCCCAGTGTGGGTGGGAGACAAGGCAAAGAGATCGCTGTGCCTGTCACTTACCCACAACACAGCCACCCTCCCTGAGATGAGCAAGGAAAAGGAAGCAAAGAAACACTTATGGGACACCCACTGGGTGCCAGTGTGCTCCCAAGCTTGGGAGGCAGGCCTGGAACCTTTGGCTGTGTGCCTGAGGCTGGTCTGGGAGTCAGGAGAGGTAGGTGAGACAGCAAGGAGCAGGGTCTCTAACTTGAGACTCTCTGCCATTGGCATCAATAGGCTCCATAAATGGAACTCTGTGACCCAGAGTTGGTTGGAGGTTCTTTCTGAAGTTGCAGAGTTAGTTGCAGGTTCTTTCTGAAAACCAGTGTCTTTTGCCAGAAGTCCACAATTAAAAAAAAAAAAAAACCCACATATGTCCAAAACAAAGAATATTAGACAACAATGAAAATGAAATATATCCAACTACACCACATTTTGCATGAATCCGGTGGTATGGTGGGACTGGCTCGTTCCTAAGAGCTAGTTGTGTATTCTGGAATTTTCAAGCCAGATGTTAAATCATTGGTGACTTTTAACTTTGATGAAAATATTTACACCACTGAAATTGGCAAACACTACAAAAAAAGGCCTTTCTCTTGTTTCCCCTTTCTTTTTCCTTTTGGTGGGGTATGGGAGGAGGGAATTACCAGCACACCACTGGTTGGATCTTACAGATCAGCATCTTACAGATCCTGAAAGAAGTGAACTAGGACAAACTAGACCCATCGATAGGGAGTTCAAGATTAGGAAAGCTAGTCTTGGTAGTGGTCACATGGGCATGACCCACATATGAAAGTTAAGCCAGCCTCTCACTGTTGGGGCATTTTTAACAGACAGAGCCTCATAACATTCCCACATGTCCTGATGGGGGAAGAGGGTGAGGGTGAATCTCTGTTTATATTTTTTGAAAGCACGGAGATTGCAGATTGTGCCTTTAAAAGAGCTCAAACGGAGCTTCACATATGCAAGACTTCAAAACATCCGTGAGCCTATCCTAAAACTCAGGCTCAGGAGTCCGTGGCATGAGTCTGCAAGCTTGGGCAGTGTTCTCAGTCCAGGTCTTAGATTGCCCATCTGTGAAATGGTAGTACTAATAAAACCCACTTCTAGCATTATTGAGGAGATTAAATATGCAGTACATTGCCTCAAACCCTGTAAAGATCCAGGACATTGTCTATTTTTTTAAATTTTTGTTTTCATTATTAATCAACGCCAGCAGGGGTAAGAGATAAGGGAGAGAAGAAGAGAGAAAATTTATATTTGAGAAAATAGTCAGGGACGGGAAGTACATCATTTCCTATGAAGTGTGTGTTTTTGCATCTGCCTTCCCCCATGGCTTGTTAAGTTGCCTCCTGGCTTTGAAAATGTTAAGTTTGCAATAAGTTAAAATGTCTCTGGGTCAAAGTAAGCCCACCTTGGAACCAGTTTGATTCTGGGGTAGGAATGAGGACATGGTATAATCTAAAGCCACGTGGAGGAATTCACCCAGCTAAACTCACAGCAGGTTCACCATTGTAACTCACATCAACTGTGGGAGGCAGGAAAATTTTGCTGCTAAGGTCTTTAAAAGGAGAAAATATGAATAACAAAAATTTTCCATTTCCCTCAGTGTGGACAGTGGCAGACTAAGAGTTTCAGCAATTCCAGCAATGATTTTCACCTGGTCTATCAGGACATATTTACCAATATCTCCATGAGACTTACTTGGCATTCAAGAGAATCATAGGTTCTCTGAGCTAAAAGGGAGCCAGGAGATCATCTCATCCAATTACCTTCTGGATACCTAAATGTTCAGACATCACCAGCCTAGTGGGTGAGTGGCAAATGCTTCCACCATTTGCATACTTCCAATTAAAGGGAATCAAAAGGCAGCCAGTGGCAACTGAACACCAGTTTATGAAAACATAACTGTGCTGAAAAGAACTCAGGCTGACTATCTCCATCCGCCCGCCCCGCCCCCGCACTGAGCCTGGTTCTCTGCCTGAGGGTCACTCAATATGAGAAAGTACCTCTACCACAAAGTGCTTCCCATCATGGGTTTTCCTTCCATTCCACCCTAATCTCCTATTTCCATGGCTCAGCAACACCTTTAAAGAATATCACCTTCATTTCTTCCACATATAACAGGGATTCTCATTTTTTTACATCTTCCTAGTCTTGCTTCCATACTTTTAGCTACTACAACACTACAAGTCAAAGCCTACAGACCATTAATTCTTGGAAATCAGTTTTTTTTTCTTTTAAAAGAACTTTTTAAAAAGAATTTTTACTCAATCCAGATCTTTTGTGATCTGTCCCTTCCTGTATTTCTAGCCATGCCTTCCTATGTTGCTCTACATCCATGTTCTCCTTTGACTGTAAGGTTCCCCTCTGTGATTCCTGCACATGCTACTCCCCTCCACCCCATCGGTACCCCAGAAGCTCAGTCCAGATGTTGCTTCTCATGTCTCCATCACACCTTCTCAAAATCTGTGCCCTGTCATCCTCCCAAGCCAGTTAGCTTCTCCCTCTGTACCTCCAGAAATTTCTTCTACTATAGCACCCACCCACTGCTCTGTAATCACTTTTTTGTATATTTCTCTCCCAACAGTAAATTCCCAAATCAGAGGCTACTACTTCTTTTCCCTCTTCCAGCACCTACCATCCTTCTCACACTTGCCTGACACACCATCTTTACTGAATGATTTTCCCCCTTGACAATCCAAGACTGTAAAGTAAATGTTTTCCATGAGTTAGGTGGTTGTGTTCCTTTAAGAAATGTCAAGAGTAGATTTCCTGATATAAATCACAGTTGTGTAGAAATAGTAGCTTTGTTAAGCAACATGTTCAGATGCTAATCTTACTTAAGCCCAGTAGAGCAGAGCATTTCTCAACATGGATTTCTAAGAAGAAAGCTACAGTGAGGGTTCAGATTACAAGATTTGCTCACAGAAGCTAGTCACAGTTGTAAAAATCAGTATAATTGGTATGTGATATATACAACACAGTCCCTCCAGTGAAACTTTTATTATATTTGGATCTTGATCACACTTACAAAATTAATAATTCACCAGACTGGAACCTGTCACAAGTTAGTTGAAATTAGTGTTTCTTATAATTTAAAATGTGATGCCAAATTTTCAGCATATGAGAAAATGAAAGCACATGTACTTTTCCCTGTTCCTCTTGCTATGCCCAACTAAACACTGTGTGTGTGTGTGTGTGTGTGTGTGTGTGTGTGTGTGTGTGTACACATGTACTCTGAAAGGTAGAAAGAAGCAGGCGGACAAGCTAGGGGTCACAGAACCCAAGAAAGAAAATGATGTTGAGTTCTTTGAGTTGACAATTTGCCCCTTATATCCCAGACTTGGAGCTAAGGAAACCAGCAAACTGGAAACAGCTATGGACACAGACAAAAATAGCCCCAACAAGCCTGCTCTTTCTATTCAAGTGACCAGAAAAAGGACAATCTAGCAAGACAGAAAACTTTTAGACAGAAACCACCCAACCAAATAGTGCAGCAAAAGCCACGGTCTCACCCCTGCCTATTTGATCTTTGCTTAGCAAAGGCCAAGTGATGAGCCTGGACTTCTGCCTCCATCAGTCCGCAGGAAGGTTCCCAGCACCCTGTAGTGTGGTGCTGAAGACTGAATAGGGTGTGGGAGTTTCATCCTTTTTTTTTTAAGGTTTATTTATTTATGCATACAAACTGGGGTAAAGGCCAGAGGCGTGGGGCGGCAAGAGGGTTCACCAGAGACAGAGTGGGGAGCAGAACAAGCAGAGCAACAGAAATACACTACTGAGGGGAGCAGCTGGCAAGGCAGGAGAGGTCTGCTGCGCTATGTGGGAATCTCCCCACCTGGAGTCAAATTCGCATAGCCACTGCGACAGCTCCACAGCCCAGCGCTTAACCACTGTGCCACCAGGGAGGCCCAGGGGAGTTTCATCCTTACAAAACAATAAAAAGAACCCCCCACCACCACGTGGTATCAGTGGAAACCACCTGGCTTCCACCCCAACACTACATTAAAAGGTCTCCCCCCTTGCTAAGGTAGATTAAAGGAGACTGGGGGGGTTCATCAGAGCCCAGCAGGAATGAGAGCAACACAGTCCCTCCCACAGCAATGGTGTCCCCAGAGGCCACTTGAGGAGCCATTAGGAGCCACTCCTAGCCCTCTCTACCCAGGAGACATCAGCAGAAGCCAATGTGAGGGGACAGATGTTGGAATAATCTGAAAAAGGTTTTAAAGCAGCCATCATAAAAATGCTTCAATAAACAATTACAAACACATTTGAAACCAATGAAAACATAGAAACTCTCAGCAAATAAATTGAAGAGCTCAGCAAAGGAAGAAACTGTACCTTAGAAAAAGAACTGAATAGAAATTTTAAAACTGAAAAATGCAATACCTGAAACTAAAAGCTCAACAGAAGAATGGAGGAGACAGGAAAGAATCAGAGTTGCAAGGCAGAACAACAGAAATTGCATGATCTGACTAGTGGAGAGAAAATAGGCTGAAAAGTAAGTAAACAGAGGGACCTGTGAAAGTGTAGCAGAAGAATGACTTTCATGTCATCAGTGCTCTAGAGGGAGAGGAGAAAAGAAATAAGGATGACAAACTAATCAAAGGAAAAATAACTGAAAACTTCCAAAATGTGACAAAAATCATAAACCTACAGATTCAGATTGCTGGGTAAATTCAAAACAGAAAACAAACAAACAAACAAAGAAATCCACACAATGATTAATTCTACTCAAATTCTGAATATTAAGACAAAGTAAAACCTTGAAGGTGTAAGGGAGAAATGAACCCTTTTCTATATGTGAAAACCAGTTCAGATGATAACAGAATTCTCACCAGAAATCAGAGAGGCCAGGAAGAAGTGACACATTTTTGAAGTTCTACAAGAGAAGAAATGTCATCCTAGAATTCTATATTTATCAAAAATAGGAAAAGTGAAAGGGAGATAAAGACATTCACTATGAAAGAAAACCAAGAGAATTTATATCCTCCAGACTTACCATCAAAAAAATAAAAAACAAAAAAAAAAAGCTAAAGGAAGTCCTACAACAAGAAAAGAAATAACAAAAGAAGGAATCTTGGAAAATCAGGAAGAAAGTAAGTTTGCAAACAAAAACATAGGTAAATACAATAGACTTTCCTTCTCCTCTTCAGTTGTTTAAATCTTATGTTTGATGGTTAAGAGAAAAATTATGACTTTTTTATGTGGTTCTAAATATTTAGGAGAAATATTTAAGGTGAATATATTATAAATGGGGATAATAAATGGACAGAAAGGCAGATGAGTTTATGTACTTGCTTTGAACTGGTAAAATGATGATACCAGTTGACCGTGACAAGTTTTATATATTTTTTGTATATCCAGTAAATGTCACACAAAGAAATACACTCAAAAACCCTATTAATTAAAACCCGCTAGTTACAGGATTTTTAGAAATGTTCAGATAACCCATAGGGAAGCAAGGGGGTGGTGGGAAGAAATGCAGAGAGAATATACAGAAAACAAAACAAACAAAAAAAGGCAGACTTAAATCATAACAAATAAATAATTATAATTAATGTAAATGGTTATACCAGTTAAAATATAGAGATTGACATAGAAGATTAAAAAACACGACCACCTCCAAATTCTCTATAAAATCTTTGTTAAAAACTCACTTAAAATATAATGATAAAGGCAAGGTTGAAAAAAAAACTGTGTGTGTGTATATATATAAATATGTATATTTCATTAATTAAAAGAAAAGAGGAGTGGCTAATTAACATCAGATAATTTGGACTTCAAATAAAAAAAATTGCCAGACAGAGAGGGACATCACAAAAGGATCAATCCACCAAGAAGATGTCACGACAGAGCCGTAAAATATTCCAAGCAAAAACTGATAGAACTGAAAAGAGAAATAGGCTAATCTACAATTATAGTTTGGAGAAGCCATCTCCCCCTTAACAAGTGATAGAACAACTGACAGAAAACCAGCAAGGAAGTAGAAGAATTGAGCAGCACCCCCCTCAATAGGATCCAAGCAACATTCATAGAACATTGCACCCACAAAAGGCAAATGCACATTCTTTACAAGTGCCTAAAGGACATACACCAAGACAAACTGTATCCTGAGCTACAAGACAAATTTCAACACATTTGAAAGAATTGAAATCATTTAGTAAGTTCTCCAGTCCCAGAGGAACTTAGAAATCAATAACAAAAATTTTACAACACTTGGAAATTAAACACATTTCTAAATAATCCATGTGTCAAAGAAGTCATCACAAAGGACTTTTCAAAATACATTCAACTGAATGAAAAGAAAATACAACAAATAAAAGCTGTGAGCCAAAGCAAAACCAGTGCAAAGGGGGAATATCATTAAAGTACTGAATGCAATCACTAGAAGGAAGAAAAATCTCAAATCTTTCTAAGCTTCCACCTTGAGAAACTAGAAAAAAGCAGAATATACTCACAGCAAACAGAAAGAAGGAAGTAGTAAATATAAAAGCAGAACTCAAATTAAGACAGAAAAACAATAGAGAAAAACCACTGGCTCTTTAAAAGATCAATAAAATGTACAACCTCTAGCAATTTTGACAGAAAAAAGAGAGAAGATATATATTACCGATGTTAGACATGAAAAGAGACTAAGACATGTCTTTAGTGTGTCTGCAGTGCTGGGATCAAAAAATTGATAAGGTTAAAACCAAAAACAACTCTACATACATAAATTTGACAACTTAGACAAAATGAATGAATTCATTAAAAAGCCCAACCACTACAGTCCACTAAAATGAAACAGATAATTTGAATAGTCCCACAACTATTAGGGGGATTAAATTTAAAACCTCCCAAAAAAGAAATCACCAAGTCCAGATGTTTTACTGGAAAGAAAACTTCCTTAAAGACATTTTGACAATAATTTTAAATAATCACTTTCAGAAAATAGGAGAGTATTCTTCCCAATTCATTTTATGTAGTCTTTGCCTGATACCAAAACTAGATAAGGACAGTATTTATTTTTTATCCTTAATTTTTATGTTATTTTATTTGTTTTTTATAGCCCTTAGGTCAGTGAAAACAGAATTTTTTCTGCACTTTTTCATCTATGCTGGTCGGTAGTTCTAGGTTGCAGACCTCATCTGCATCTACTCTGGGAGACAAAAAGAAAACCCAAGAAGCCTACCACGTTGTTTCCTTAAATTCTAAAGTCCCTGTCCAGTCTTCCTCCTCCGTTCTAGCACTTCTATAATTACCTGTTGAATAATCTTCAGGATATTCAGTTATACTGAGAAGGGAGGGGCAGAGGAAAATGAGAAAATGCCATCTTGCTCTAGAACTAGAACAGCTAACATACTTCTGATGCCCACTCCATGCCAGACCCCTTCTGGACTGTGCTGACGGCCTGCACCTGGTGACTCAGCTTACTCTGCTACTGGACTATTGATTTCTTAGTGGTAGCCTTTGAGGAAGAAAAAGATTGACAAACAAATGTCCCTTTAATTCAAACATTCAAGGTTACTTTTATTTTAATCACATCAGTTGACATTTTCTCAGTGCATTGTGCAGTTACTAAATGGATCCAAACTCAGCTCCTCTCCGTGTCTCCTGTCGGTCCAGTGCTCTGAGTGGCTGCTCTTTCTCCTGCTCTTTTAGCTTCCCTCTCTCTGGCTTGTGGTCTGTCTGCCACTGACTTCATGGCCTCTTCTATTGGAAGGGTCCTCATTTCAATCCTTACTTCTTTCTAACTGGCTAGAAGTCAGGGAAATCATACAGCCTAGATTGTTGTGATTGTGTCTAAATTAAGAGCAAATTGACTGAGAAGGAGCACCTCACAGACGTGTATGTTATGAGTCAGAGCTTGGGTACTTGGAGTCTTGATAATATTTTGGCAGTTCGAAGTCTGTTTTTACTACGTTCTTGTTATTGGCTGTGTTCCAGATAATCAAGGCTGCTGGAAAAGTGGTCTACAGATAAATGAAGCATTTCTGTATTTATTTTGTAAATACTCCTCACCCCATACAACACCTGACAGTTTTAAGCTTGTGACAGGGACCCAGTAAATGGATAAAATGGATGGATAAAATGCACAAAGTGAGGATACTTTCTTCTTTTTTGTTCCATGAAATCCATCGAAGGGATTTTTTACAACACTTTCCAAAAGAAATCGTTCCTATGCCAAAGTCAAATAGGAGATATTTCAACCCAAGGTAAGATCTGACAATGCCACGATAACTTAATTATAGTCTGAAAACAGACTGAAGGTGAAAGGAGATTTTCTGTTCAACTTGATTGAAAATTAAATCCAATCACGATTAGCATTAACGTGCATGGATGGCACATTTTCCAGGTATAGAACGTCCTACCGTAAACCTTGATTTTAGTTGAGATTCGGTGCCAGGGACCTTCCATCACTGAGAAGAGACCTGTAAGCTATTTGACAGCCCCGGGAGTTAGGCCTCGCTGGTAAACAGACAGACACACGTGAGTTAAGAGAACAAAAAGAGCACACTGTGCCAAACTTTTCCAAACTCACTTATTTGCGCTCAAGATGGGTCCCTAAAATAATCATATACCCTGATTTCCTAGCAGCTTTTTGCCAGAGCTACTAACTCTTTATTAACAGCACATGTACAAATACTAGACAAAACGCCCTCCTTCTTTTGCTCTGTCTCCCTCTGCTGCACAATGAAAAATGTTATTTGGATGGTTCAACATCCACCTCCAAACACACTGATTAATTAATCCTGAACTGTCAGATGATTGCATCACTGTGCTAAAGACTTCTCTTCCCACCTTGCCGCCACATGATGTGGACAATTACATCATCCTCAGTCCCTACTTCCCTTCTCAGGCTCAGTCCTGTCTCTCACCCCAGTGCCCTGAGAAAAGATGCTTTTTAAGGAAATTGATTTTCAGAAGCTGTTGTTTCTCTGGATTCTGTCCTTCCATGGTGAAAGTGGCTTGGCACCAGCCTGAGCAATAATTTGGTCCAGAAGCTTCTTCAGTGGACCATGCACAAGTGTGTGTGCTTGTGTGTGTGTGTGTGCATGCACATATATTAGTGTGTGCCAGGGATCCAAACAACATCCTCGTGGTCACGTTTTTCCTGAACAGCTGACAGGACGCCAAACAGTCTCATCACAGAGCCCCAGGCAACCCCTCCTCCTCAAACCTACCAGATGGGCCTTTCTGAAACCCAAAACCAATACTGCTGTATCTCCCTGACTCAGAGCCTTTTGGAGACTCAGTGCCTCATTGCCTGGAATGGGGGTCTGGACGCCTCATCCACCTCATAGCCTCATTGTCTGCGGTCCTCTCTCCTCTTCCACTGCTCAGAAAATGCCCGCTCACTTTTCATGACATAGTTAAGTCTCATATTCTCTAGAAAAACTTTCCCAACCATCCCATCCCCCTCCCCACCTCAGCAAGCAGACACAGCACCATAGCATACATTATGTAAGTTCTGTGACTCTGCATGAGGGTCTGTCGCTGTTGAATGAAAATCCCTTCAAGGAAGGATCTTTGTAAATTAGCTTTATATGCCCAACCTTTTACCCAAGTACTCAGCATATGACAACACTCAACAAACATTTGACAAATGAATGAATGTAATTTTCAGCTGGCGAAGAATTCCAGACACTTCCTAGAATAAAGGATTTGTTAAGAGGGAAAGAGTTTGAGCCCAAAGGCATCTTCTGTATCAGGTGGAAGAGCCCACAGGTCCTCCAAAGAACACACAGACATCCCTTCTAAGAAGCCCAAGAGGTTCCCAAACGCCAACCTGTCAGAGGGTACTTATGGCCAGCAAAAACCTGAGGAGAAAGTCCCAGGGGCCACAGCCAGCTTCTACCTTCCACAGCCCTCGCACAAGGGAGGGGAGGAGTAGGGAGGAAGCTAGGAAAGACAGAAGGAAGAGGGGGGAAGGGTGACCTTGTCTTACCCCTGCCGGTGATGTGGGTGAGCCAGCCTGACTGCAGAAAAGACATACGGAGAAGACTTTAATAGCTGTCCCCTTTCTGCTTCCTGTCTCGTGGGTCCTTGGGCTCTCACTTCCCTTTTAAAACTTGCTCCCAGAAAAAATGATTTGACAAGAAACTCCCTCCCTTTCCAAATTTTTAGAGAAAACTAAACAGTATGTCTTATAAAAGAAAAGTATCCCTAACTGGAATAGATAGCCAGAGGGGCTGCTCAGAGTACCAGAAGCTTGTAAGACCCCAAGAGAGATGAAATCAGGTGGCTACAGAAATCACATCCAAAGATGGCCGGTCACCACACTACCTGTTCTGTCCTCACCACCCCCTCAACACTATAGCAAAGGAGGAACAGCATTAAAGCAACCAGTAATCCAGAACCCAGAAACACATCCACCGAAGGACAAGTGTTTAAAGACAGTCATCAACAGGAAAGAGGCATCAAGCTCACAAAACAGAAAAATGAATTGTCAGGAAGAATTAAGAGGAAAGAGGAGAGACCTAAAAACAAATAAAACAAATATAACTCAACTTACACCGATCAAACTTAAAGTTTTAGAGGTAATCACTAAAAAAAAAAAAAAAAAGAATTGAGATGTATTGCTTTCAATCCATTAATATAAAAAAGAAAGCAAGAAAATCCAACAGATGGCAAGAAATGTTTTTATTTCAAAGAGGAACAGGTAGAATAATAGAGCTAAAACACACAATATCATTTTTTTTTTATTTTTTAAAGATTTATTTTAGGGCCTCCCTGGAGGCACAAGGGATTAAATCTCAGCACTATGAAGCTATCAGCAGCCACTGCAGCATGAGTTCGATCCCAGGCCAGCGAGCTGACCTACATGGCGCAGCAGACCTCTCCTGCCTCCCCTGCTGCTCCCCTCAGCAGTGTATTTCAGTCAATCTTCCTGTTCTGCTTCCCACTCTGTCTCTGGTGAATCACCTCAGCCCCTGTACCTCTGGCCTACTCTTGTATGCGTAAATTATTTATGCATGATTCACCAGAGACAGAGTGGGAGCACCAGAGACAGAGTGGGGAGCAGAGCAGGCAGATCTACTGATATACACTGCTCAAGGGAGCAGCGGGCAAGACAGGAGTGGTCTGCTACACCATGTGGGTCAGCTCTCTGCTGGCTAGGGACTGAACTACTGCTGCAGTGGCTAGCGACAGCTTGATAGCGCTGAAACTTTAAGCCCCTACGCCATCAGGGAGGCTCCAAAATGGTATTTTAGAAGAAATTTAAACATATCAATAGTAAAAAATTCAAGGTTATATTTTTCTATAGGAGCAGAAATTCTGGGATTAGGGACCCCTTCTGAAACAAAATAATGTAAAATGGTTAAAAAGAAAAAATGTAGCAGGCAGATTCTAACAAATAGATACTGGAGCACTATTACTTTCAGACAATAGATGTAATAAGGTTTACTTTAGCCCTCCTCTTCCAAAACTTAACAAAGTAGACCCAGAGGATCTAGAAAATTGTAATACAATTAGCAGGAACAACTTAATAGATAGCTTTATGTTCAACAATCAGAAAATAAAACATTCATTTCAAACACAAAGCCCTCACAAAAATTTGCCACTATCAAGCTTCAAAGAAAAACTTCACAGGTTTCTCAAAGCATAAATCTCACAGGGCATCTTCATTGAACACAACTCCATAAAATATAAATTAATAGCAAAAGAAGAACCAAAAACCCAATTCAGCTGAGAACTTTCAAACTACATAAAACTCAAACAGAACTATGAACTATTTTAAAACAGAGCTGGCATTTCAAAACCTGTAAATTGCAATCAGAGAAATACTCAAAAAAGATTTATAGTCCTTAATGCAAATATTAGAAACATTTTATATGAAAATAGATGCACTAAGCAGTCAATTCAAAAGTAGCAAAGAAAAAAGTACAGAAGTAATAAACGCAAAACCATCAGAAAATGAGTTGTTCAATAAAACCAAAGATACTTTTCAGGAAAACTAGATCAAAGGTAGATAAATACCCTTTAAAAGGAGACAGTCAAGAATTTAGAATTTAAGGCTGTGTATGTGTATAAGCAAGTGAATATGAAATTGATGGGATGTCAAATCAGTGGAAAATTAAACAAATTTTATTGGTAGCTCAGTTAATTGGGACAAAATTAAATGTAGATCCCTACCCCACATGATACATGATTTCAAAATGAACCAAAGAACAAACATAGAACATCTACTATCATAGCTTCAGTGTGCTAAAAAGGAGGCATTATTCCCGGCTGTTTCCCACCGAAATTGAAATTATGACTTAAGTTGCTTCTTTGCCCCACCGCAAGTTATGCCTCAAGATTTCTGGAACTTTGTGAGCAGCACAATCTCTTTTATGTTTCCATCTGCATCATCAGCGCCATCACACTGTGTTTTCCTTTTGGGCTCACACCTTCCACGTGAGTCTGTGTGAGATCACTCTCAAAAACCTACCCATGTGTAAATCAGGCCACTACAGCTTTTTTTTCTTTTTAAAGCAAAAAAGCACTCAGTCCTTCTTCCCAGGGTTGCAACATGAAACCTAGTCAATGTCTTAGAAACCACAGACCCAGGCTTGCCCACAAAAACACCACTTCCAGGGGCCCATGCCCACCGAGCCCTGAGGGAGGGCAGTCAACCACGTGAGACGCTAGAGCTTCGTGTAGGGGCAGAATGAATAGCTAACAATTACGAGACCTTCAGGGGATGTGAAACAGGTCAGGGGGAGGCAGGACAGTGACAGCAGTGCTCCCAGCATGTCACAGGAGGGCAAGACTATCCTAGAGGCCAGTCCTCACGTTCAGGAATTACTGCATGTAACCATCCTACTTGTTTTTAATTGTGATAAAATGAGCACAACATGAAATTTACCATCTTAACCACTTTTGCATGTACGGAGTTCAATAACATCAGGGGCATTCATGTTGCTGTGCTGCCATCTTCAACCTCCAGCCACAGAATTCTTTTCACCTTCCTAAGTGAAATTCTGTATCCATGAAATAGTAACTCCCTATATTCCATCTTCCCCACCCCTGGCAATCATTCTAGTTTTTATCCCCATGAATCCTAGTACACTAGGCATCTCATACATGTGGAATCTTACTGATTTTCATACATATTTCCACATACTGAACCCACCTGTCCTTTTGTGACCAGACTATTTCACTTGGCATAATGTCTGCATGGTTCATCCACGTGACCACCAATGTCAGCGTTGCCTTCCTTCATAAGGTTGAATGATATTCCATTCTAGGTAAATACCATATTTTCTTTATCCATTCAACCATCAACAGTCTTTGGGTTGCTTCTACCTTTTGGCTATTACAAAAAGCATCACTTTTTATAAAAGACATCCAAAATATTCCACTGACTCCTCATAACCCACTACAAAGCACTGCAGCAGGCTTTATATTTCCCACAATGAAGCCCAGGTCTACCCTAAATCATATGTGCTGCAGAGAGGTCATCTCTTCCTCATGTCAAGGAAGGTTCTAGCTCAGCTTCACCACTTGCAGGTAGGACTTTGAACAATACCCATCACCCCCCACCATTTATACATCCGTTTTCTCATTGGTAAAGGGAGAATCCTTGGAATATGATTAAGACAGCTAATACACAGAGAGCCCCCGGTGCCAGGCCTGACAGATAGCAGGAGTGCAATATTGGTATCACTCTCAAATAAGCCTGCTTTGTAGATTTAAAAATTGTCAATTTTCTGTATTCAATCTCAGTTCTTCTAACCCCTTAGATGACTCAGAAAGCCCAGGTGTGTGTGTGTGTGTGTGTGTGTGTGTGTGTGTGTGTGTGTGTGTGTGTGTGTGTATGTCCCCTGAATCAACTTTCACAGAGGTGCCACCTGAGCTATCTATACAATCTCTAGCAGAACAGCTTGGGGCCGAGAAGTGGCGGCCAGACCAGGAGAACTAGCCAGGGAATGAGACAGGCATCATTTCAGCCACCTCGAAGCTTCTCTATGCATCTCACCACCTAAACATCCTCTTAGCTAGTGTTGAAAGAAAGGAGCATGAGCCAGAGTCAGAACCCCCACAAATACACTCTTTCGGGCAAGGCTTTCCATGTGCTAGGGTGATGGTCGAAGCCAAGCTTAGTTCAGCTACCACCAGATTTTCCAGCTCCATTTTCCAGGCCCAGTATCCTTCCCCTAAATTGCTCCCAATTGGCTATTTGCACCTTTTTACAGTCAAATTCTACAAACAAAAATATACTATTTCCTCTCCGTCCAGAATGGCTTATGATACCCATTTCTGGCCAATGCATCCTGATATTCGACTCAGAGGCAAGCCCCGAATGCCCAGCCTTCCCCGGTGCTGTGCTGGCTCTGCTGCCCACCTGTGATCTCTCAGGACTCACAGTCAGAGTCCCACCGCCTCCAGGGCCCTAAAGAAAGCTGCCAAGTTTCACCAGCTCAGACAGCAAGTTAGGTGCAGCTTTGCACAGCCTCCCTAGCCCAGGAGCCCCAGCACCAGAAACCCCGACCTGCTTCGGGTTCCTCCTCCTCTGCTCATCTTTAAGATGGAATTGCTACTGGGAAGGACCAGAAGGTGAGTTCAGGAATGGGACAGTGTCCTAGCAGACTGGCTTTCCTCTGGAGAATGGATTCCTGGAAGGGGCTGAGCTTGGGGGCCAAACAAACCCGGGTTTACATTTTTCTTTCTTTTTAATTGACACAACGTTGCACTATGACATTAAATAAGTTTCAGGGGTGCTTCATTGAAAATCAACATGAGTACATAGTGCATTAAATTCACCAGTGAAAGTCCAATTCTGTCCATCACCGTATCATTGCCCTCTTTCACCTGATTTACCCACCCCTTCCCCCTTCCCTGCTGGTAGCCACTAATTGGTCTTACAGTCCAAAAACCTTTTTTGTTGTTTTATTTGGCTCATTTAGTTTGTTTTCTCTACATACCACATATGAGCAAAATCACAGATGTTTGTCTTTTTCAGTTTGGTTTATTTCACAAAGCATAATACATTTGTGACAAATGGTAGAATTTCATCCTTTGTTTTCTAGCCAAGTAGTATTCCACTGTGCATATATACCACTTCTTCTGTACCATTTGTCTATCGATGGGCAAGTAGGTTGTTTCCAGTTCTTGACTATTGTAAATTATGCTACAACACACTGGGGAATGCACCTATCTCTTCGAATTTGAGTTTTTTGAGTAAGTTGGGTTAGCACTTTAGCTTCCACACTCACTAGTTGTGGGTCACATCATCAAGGTCGCTGTCCTGCTCATACCACTTCCTCCTGGGGCCAGGGTCTAGGGGCTGGGGGTTCTGTAACCCTGTTCACTGGCCATAGCTAATGATGCTTGGGGAGAATCACCTAACCCACCACCTTCACAATATAGTAGCAAACCCACATCTTAAATGCATGGTACATTTCATTGCAAACTGGGGTGGGGGGAAGAGGGGTGGCCCAGTACAAGCTCAACCTTCATATTCTTCTGAATTCCAATTCAGAAATGTCTAGGAAAAACTCATACATGTATGTAAATGCATGATTGTCAAATCCTTCTCCTGGAATATGCAGCCTGAATGGCTCAGCTCCCAGAAAGAGAGCTCCTGGACCCCAGTCCTGCTCCCCACCACCTCCTACACTCCGCCAGAAGGTCTGTCATCTGCTGCTGAGGTCCCAGAGGTTTCCGAGCACTTGCTCCTCCAGAGACCTGTTTCTTTCAACTTTTCCCAAAACTCTGGAAACAAACTCCACAGCTTTCCAATAAACCTTTGCTTATTGCCTGGGCCATAAGAACCTTAACTAATACACTATGTGGTCTTAGGCCAAGCAATTAGTCTGTGTGCATCTGAAGCAGTGCAGACAAAGCCCTTTGCAGAACCTCCATAAGGCATCACAACTCTCCCTTCCTGGTAAGACACAGGTCAAGAGGGCATCAAAAGGGGAGGAAGCAAGGTAGAAAACATGGGTGTGCAAAACAGGAGTGAGGACAGGATGCCCTGTCAGGGCAGAAAGAGCAGCTCTCTTTAGCTCCCACTTTTGCCTCAGACAATAATCCACCCTGATTCCCTTCCCTGCACTCCCCACTCCCCAACAGTACCTACTCTGATGATTTCAAACAGGCCCTGATCACTAGTGAGTGTCTGCATCTCTCAGGTTGAGCCCCGTGGGCACCAACCTTCTTGATACTCCTGGATGAGGATGATGGCAGTAATGGTGGAACAGGAGAATAATGGTTCCTGAAAGAAGTCTACCTCTAAGCTCCCAGAACCTTCAACATGGCAAAAGGGAATTAAGATTGCAGAAGAAAAAATTAAGGTTCCTAATCAAATGATAGATTATCCTGAATCATCCAGCTAGACCCAATATTGTCACTTGAGCTATTAAAAAAAAAAGGAGGAGATGTGAATAGACTCAGCCCACCATCACCGGTCTTGAAAATGGAGAAAGGTGTTACAAGCAATGCAGCTACCTTTGGAGTGGAATGACCTTCAGTTCATACCCAGCAAGGAAACAGGGAACTCAGTCTGACACTCACAAGGAACTGGGTTTTTTCAACAATCTGAATAAGCAATGAAGCAGATTCTCCCTAGAACTTCCAGAACAGCAGACAGCCCCACCAACACCTTGATTTTCACATGTTGGACTTCTGATTTCCAATGTAAGAGAATACATTATTGTTACATTAAGTCACTAAGTCCATGGTGGTCTGTTACGGCAACAATAAAACTTATATAGGTAGTGGCACAGGCTTGTGTTTAGTGTTTTATCTGTGTGATAATGTTTAATCTTCACTGCAGTCCTGTTAGATAATAACCATTGTCATCATCTCCATTTTTGAAAGTGGGATAAAATGTCTAGGGAAGCAATGTCCCATTCCCAAAGTCACACACAGGCACTAAGTAAGGAGTAAAAGTTGGTCCCCCAAAGATGTGTATACACACACACACACACACACACACACACACACACACACACGAGAGAGAGAGAGAGAGAGAGAGAGAGAAACTCTTTTCCCTCTTTTGCTACTCCATTGTTGTGCTGACTGACTCTGAGGACGTGTAGGCAGAAATGTTCACTTGTTCATTTGTACTGTTTGGTTATAAAAACACTCAGTACTTTTGGTTTGGTATAAACCAGGAGAAACTAAGAAAAAGGGTCACCAAGCTCAGCAGCCTTTTCAGGAGGAAAAAAGTCACACAGAAGTTTGTTGTGCCACTTCAGAAAGTATTCGAAGCAAAGTCCACTCCCCGCCACTCCCTACCATGGTAGAGCAAACCTACTGGCTCCAGTCAAATTAATCACCCTAATAATTCTTTTTCAAAAGTCAAAAGAACCATATATAAATCTATAGTGTTAAAAGACTGGGGCTAATGGAAGGGGGGAAACAAGAATCTTAAGAGGTTTCTTTTACTATATGAAAGAGATCAAGAAGACTGACATCACAAAAATTGTGAATTGACACAAAGGAGGCACGATTGCTGACATTTCTTGGTCAGTAATTCTCAGAATTATAAAATGGAATAACAATGATCATAATAAGCCATGTTTTTCCAGACTGTGATCTACAGAATTAAAGAAGGGGTTTCACCCACTACTAATCCCGCAATGACTTTTCGTTTTTCATATATGGTGTTATTTCCTCCTTTTGCAAAAGACAGTCATGATGCAGCAACCCTGACCCAGGGGGGCCTTCGTCTTGTGTGGAGAGTGCACAGAGCCCCCTCAGATTTCCATCTCCCCGCAGGGCTTTGCTGAGTTCTCCAAAGGCAACTTCTCTTTTTATTTAAAAAGAAGAAAACCTGCTGTGAAATCTAGGTACCCCACAAGTGAAGAGCTTTTCAATTCAGCAGACAACAAATTAGGAAAGAGTGTCATAGTTTTCCTATGAGGCGCATGGGGGCAACCTCAGCTGGGAACCATGGGGGCGTCAGAAGAGACATCTTTCTCACTTTCATTCTTCCTGTGATTCCTGAAATAAAGAGAGAAATCACAATTTGAATTGTTACTCAAACAGCCGTAGGCCAAGAACAAAGGAGGAAATGGATATTCGATATTTGTCTTGTCTCGGAGGTTGCAGAATAACAACATGAACATGTTTTGAGCTGGGAGCTCTGTTGTGTCTGTTACATGCGTCACCTCATTGTTACAGCAATGACACAAATCCCCAATGTGCAGAGGGAAAAACAGAGACCAAGAAAAGTTCTGTCCCAGTTCGTGGATAGTGAAGTCCAGATTTGAAGCCCAGACCACAGTTTTCACGTGTGGCAGCTGTTATAACAGTTACAGGTGGGGAGTCCACTGAGAGTTGGGCACCTGGAGGGGGTGGAGTCAAACTTGAAAACCATATTGTCTTTTCCAGAAAATGAAACAGATTTAAGGAAGGTGGGGTTGATGTAGGGAAAGGCTCCCCTTGAAAGGACTTCCTACGTGAATGTAAGTGATGGGCAGCCCAGGTTTAAGCCGCGGTAGACTGAGCAGGTGGGGAGTTTCTCACTGACTTTCAGTGGGCTGGAACAAGTGCAAGACACTAAAAGAGGAACTGTTGCAAGGTTGCGGATAAGGAGTTGAGTGAGCTCTGCCCGGGGAGCAGGCCAGAGCCCAAGCTGCCCCGGCCCACACCTGCACACAACCTGCTTCCAAACAGGGCTTCCTCACATGTGGGGGCCCGTCTGCCTTCTGCAGAGGAAAAAGCTGATAGCAAGAGCCAAGAATGCAGATCGCAAGGGACTGGGAAGCACCTTCCTCCTGATGCTCCTCTCCTTTCTCCTTAAGTCAGCACCTTACACCCAAGGAAGCGCTTTAAGCAGCTCTGATTCTCTTCTTTTTAAAAATGACCTCTTTCCCACCATTTCATATAAGCTACAACTTCCGGTGAGATGACTGTGCCTTGGGGTGCCCATGGTCCCAGAAACAATATAGGGTTCCATAGCTTCATTCAGGACTCACCTAGAGCCCACCGTGTGTCTGATGTCCCTCCAGGCACCGCAGAGTCAGGCAGAGGGAAGAAGTAGCTCATGAGGCAACGGCTGTGCAGCTGTACATGAGGCAAACATGTCAACTTGGAGCTCCAAGAGCACAGGAAATGTCAGATCTGTGGTCGAGCAAGGCAAACAACATGATCTCCTTACTCCTAGCTGTGAGATAACTATGCCAGAAAACGTACCAATTAGGCCACTCTACTCTTACAAGAAAGCCCTCAGACAAACTAAGAAGCCACAGAGATGGCTGACTGAGAGCTCTGTGCTCAGGATCGAGCCGGAAGAGATAAAGGAGGACCTGAAGATGATCCACACCAAGTCCTCCTGCCACAAGCAGAGAAATGACCTGAAGAAAGTGTCCCCAGGAGAGTTTCAGGGGTCTTTCAAGAAAACTGGATGAGTTTCAGATCAAAAGCTAAAGTTTATGATCATAAGCAAGAAATTCTCAAATAGGACACAAAAATCACTAACAATTATACTATTCTAAACTGAAGTTTATTAAAATTAAGAGTATCTGTTGAGAAAAGAGGACACCATGAGAAAGTATGAAAAAGCTAACTTTAGCAAATATATTCAACAAAGGACTCATACCGAGGAGATACATATATACACAAAACCTCCCACTTAGATAATGACTGACAACCCAATCTAAAAATTGAACAATTGATATAAACAGGCACTTCATAAAAGGAAATAACCAAATGGCCACAAAAACATCTAAAAAGCACACAAGATATTTTTGAAAACACAAGTTGAAGCTACAGTGAGAGACTATTATACACATTTCAGGAAATAAACTAAGAGTACTAAGTGTTGGTGAGGGTGTTCAGAAAGAGATGTTCATATACTGCTAGAGATATAAATTGGTACATCCATTTTGGACAACTATTGGACTATATTCCCTGAAGCTGAACGACAGCACACCTTAAAACCCATCAAATCCAGTCCTAGGGACAAACCCAATAGAAATGCCTACTATATTCACCAAAAGAGATGTTCATGGCAGCATTGTTTATGATATTCCAAAAACTGAAAACAATTAACATGTTCAGCAAGGGTTAATCAATGAACAGAGCTTTTGAATAAATTAGAACAATACAACTCTACACAGCAGTAGAAAAGAAAAACCACCACTGTCAATAACATGGGCAAATCTCACACATGGAATTTTTTTTAAGATTTATTTATTTATGCATACAAGCTGGGGTACAGGCCAGAGGCGTGTGGCTGCGAGAGGTTTCACCAGAGACAGAGTGGGGAGTAGAACAGGCAGATGGACGGAAATACACTGCTGAGGGGAGCAGCGGGTGAGGCAGGAGAGGTCTGCTGCGCCATATGGGAATCTCCCCAGCGCAGAGTCGAACTCGCATCGCCACTGCTGACAGCTCCACAGAGCAACGCTTAACCACTGCGCCACCAGGGAGGCCCCTCACACGTGGAATATTAAGCAAAAGAAATGAAGCTCAAAAGATTAAATGTGATTCCACTTATTCCAAATTTGACAAAACAAAATCAGACTATTGCCATGGAAGTCAGATTAGTGCTTACCCTTTGGGGAGTAATGTTTGGGAGGAGACATGACTGGGTGCTGGTAATGCTCAATATTTTTGTCTAAGTGGGGTTTATAAGCGTGCGTTGACTCTGGAATAATTCAGCACAATATACATATTGCCTCCTTATGTATGCTTTACTTAAATGAAAAGGCTTACTTAAAAAGCATTGGAAAGGTCATCCAGAAACAGCCAGGAGTATGAGCAGACAGCAGGGCAGGTGAGAGTGAGACTGAGCAGACCCCGCGGGAAAAGTCACAAGGCAAGACTGGGAGTTCCCTCTCATCAGCTTTGCCAGGAGGGATCAAGAACTGGGTCCTGCTGAGATGGAGCAGCTGCTCCTCCGAGTATCAGCGACAGAGCCATTTAGAAGAGCTGACTCCATCCACAAGGAGTACTTTATCTCATTTGCCTCCTCCCCTCATTTTGAACCATATCCAATTCCTTTCCTTTTGATAGCACAAGAGGAAGGAATGTACATACACAAAATTGACTAAAAAGTGTCTCTGAAGATGACCAGGGAAAAATACTAGGCAGCTTTTGGAAAGCCACATGCAGCACTGAAGCTCCGGGACATAACTCTCCTGCTGCTTGGAGCTGTCACAGCCACTTCAACAGCCCCGCTAACTAGCACAGTTGGGAGTGCGCCATGTGTCAGGCGGTGTTCTACACACTTTAGACGTATGATTAACTTGCTTAATCCTACCAATAAATCTATGAAGCATATTTTACCTTCATCATCCCCAACTTCCAGATGAGAACACAGAGGTACAAAATAAAGGCACTTCTCCAAGTTCCTACCATGAATTAGTGGAGCGGGGATTTGACCTACACCCTTCACATGTACACTCCCCCCATCTGCTGATAACACACATCCAGGTCACCTCTACAGCTTACCAAGTTCAGCTTCTGCAAGACTGCGATACTTTCTGGAGAAATATTGTTAAGGACTTCAGATCCACTACACATAATCCATGCACAGAGGGCAATACATCTGTTCCAGAGGAAGATGTTGCACTTCTAAGTCCAATTCCCCTCAGAGAATTTTTTGTCAACAAAAGAGTAATGTTATACTTTTTATGGAAATGACCACAACACAAAATTTCATCAACTCTAAATGATGCTCTCTTTGAGAGGCTCACATATGCTTTGGAAAGTTTTATTCAATCCCATTCTCAAATCCTGATCTTTGTTCTTTAAAACTGAGTCAGCCCTAAAAAAGGTGATTTCCCTTTAGTAAGAACTGTTCCAAGACAGACAAGTGTTGGTGGAGAGAACTGTTTGTGTTGGCGTTTCTCGCCACCGCTCCAGATGGTGCCCAGGGGACGGTAGCTAGTCAAAGATGTCACAACCCCTTGAGGCAGATGTACACTTGCTTCCAGAGCAGTTCACGAGCATTCTGAGGGAACTGATCCCCTACATGGTACTCCTGAGGTCCCCTCCTCCTTCCTCTACCTGGCAATTCCAGAAGCAGGTTGATGGATGGGGGTTCACATGAGTGAACTTCCTTGCTTCTTCTGAGGGCTGAAATGTGGGAACACAGATGTAAATTGGTTCATGGATACCATTTTAAATCACTGGACCCCAAATGTTCCAAGTAGGAAAAGTCTACATTGGGATATAGCTGCTTCTTTTTCAAATGGAAACTTGTTTTTATCTTTTATGGGGAGTCCTAAGATCTTGGCATTCTGTAGTGGTAAAATGTAAGCACAACTGAGAATGCATTAGAGATCAGTTGAGTTTCTGTTATCAACCCAGTATTCTCCAGTGCAGTCTATGAATGCTCTCCCAAGTCATGCAGTCACCCCCCTGGTTGCAGCTAATGGAACCAATTCCTTCAAAACCTGTGACCACAAAGGGAAACCCCCCTATTTTGTGCTAAGACTAGGCATCCTCAGTTCCACTGGGTCAAGAAGAAAAAGTCAGAGAGAATGCGTGGGCCTGGCCATGCTGTGCCTTCAGTGAGGAACAGAGTTGCATCAAGTATCACCTTCCAGGGAAGAGAAAGTGAGTTTTATTGTTGGTGCACACTCATCTTCCTTTCCAGATCACTGCTTTTGTTTTTGTAAGGAACCTATTTTTTTGTGTGTGGCATTGTAAAAAAGTTATTAATAGTTCCCTCAGGTAGGAAAATTCCATACCATCTACAAAATTTCATGTCTCAACCATTACCATACAAAGTTCTGTATAAATGGACAGTACTGCCCAAAACAACGCAAGACATAAAATCAATTGTTCTTATTTGTATTAGTTCCATTAATCTATTTCATTCTGATGGACTGGCAGAATATGCTGAGTACCCATAACCTGGTTAGACCATGATGCCTGCCCCCTGTACTGGGAAAACTCTAGCACCCCAAGTCCTGACCATGAAAAGGAAGGCAAATTACATTCTGTCCTTGAACTGTCCAGCACACAGCTCCTGCTCCAGCGTTGGTGCCCCAGCTGCGCCTCAAGTTCTCGCAACTGTGGAAACATGGCTGTGCTCAGAGACTTCAAAGCAGGGGGTAGTTACGGGGGACCCATGCAGGCTGACCCACAGCCCAAAGAGCAGAGAGACCGCCTAAGCTGACCCCTAGCCTCATCTAGCTTTGGTGACCTCAGAGAGGACTCTCAGCCTTTCTGAACCTCACCTATAAAACCAGCTAATAAGATCCACTAACTGGGATATTGTGAGATTTAAATAAATAAGCACACAGAGCGGAGCCCCATGAGCAGCACAGATACCACCTGATGTGTCAGGGAGATTGAATCCAAAATGGCGTCAAACGATTCTGCTCTAGGAGAGAGGAGCCTGCCCAGAGAAGCTGCTATTAACTACCCTGCACCAACTCACCCATCTCTCCCACAGTCTCCCCAGAAAGGAAGCCCAAGCTCTGTTCAAAAATGATGCTTCACAGATTATTTTTCAATAAGGGTACAGCTAATTCTTATGCTAATGCACAGAAATAATGCCCAGAACACACACAGCTGTATTCTTTCAGTGATAACCTCAGATCATTCTGCTTGATCACTATTGTCGCCTGCAGTGCAGTCACATTACTCATGAGCATCTGTCAGTCTCTTCTTAAGCAGACGCCTGCTGTCAACATTAGGCCTTGCCTTTGTCATTAGAGTTTCTCTCTGATATGTCATGCATATTCTTTGATTCTGTTTTGCCCCCCAATTTGGGTAAGCAAAAGTCCCATTTTTCTAAAAAGAAAAACCAGTCCACCTGAGGGATGAGTTTTTGAGTTTTTTACCCAAATCCAATCAATAGATGCTGCAAAACATAAAGATCGTTAAGACTTTCTACCAGAAGAGAAAAAAGAAAATCTAAAGATTGCAACTGGCAGGACTCTTTTAAGAGTTTTTCAAGCCCCTCACCCCCACCCCAGGGTCTTCAGTTGGTGAAGAGGTTTACAACTTTTATTAAAGACTAAATTTCTTTTTAAGAACGACATCTGAGCTTTCCCCCTCTGTCTAGTAATGCTTATTTATAATGCTATGGATAAATCACTCTCTCTGGAGTCTGGCCCTGGGACCTTAGTGTTTTCTTTATTGCTTTTTTAAGCCACTCACCCCCCATCACCACATGCATACTACTTCAGCTATGCATACTACTTCTCTCCACCATGTGCCCAGACCCCAGTCTGCCACCTCCAAGAAGGCATGGGATTTCCGCCTGATGCAGGCCAGTGCCGACCGAAACCTCATACAGAGCCTGACAGTGCAACCATTTCTGCTTGGATTCCTGTTTATTGCTGATGTGGAAGTGGATAAAGTGGGGGACAGGGGTGGGGTGCTGTGGAAGGCAAACAAGAGAGGGAGAACTAAGCCTCTTGGAGGGGCAAAATGGAGAACAATCTCTTGCTTTTGCAACCATTGGAGCGTTTAGTCCACTTTCCAGCTGAGGTGACACCATATTGTCATCTACTAAGAAGGCAAGGAAACAGCTGGGTCTCCTTTACAAGGGGGCTCTGTGAGGCTCCTGGGCAGTTCATTACCTAAAGTGTACCCACTCCCTGCCTGCCACCTCTGTGCCCACAGAAAAGGGCGACTTCCCTAGGTCTGCCCTTTGCTTCCCCGCAAGAGTTAATGAAAGTAATGACTGAACATTTCTTTGCCAAATCCGCAAAACACAATCTCAGCCCTGAGACCAAATGGTTTCAATTCCCTGCTCCCTCTCCTCCCTCCTGCCTTCAAGATAATTCTGGGCAGATGAGCCCACGCAGAGAGCAGGTTCAAAATCTTCAGTGCTCAATCCTCCCACAGCTCATAGACAAACCTGCTATTTTTCTTAGGATAATCTTGGTTCTCACTTCTGTTCTTTGTCACCTTATTTGAATGTTTCTTTACTTTATTAACAGCTATAGGGCAAAGGTCTAAATAGTTTCTCCATGAAAAACCATCAGTGGATGTCCTGAGTTATACCACAGGACCACCCCTTACTCCTGGGCACAGAATGCCCAAGATGCTCATAGCCTGTCCTGAGCCAGTCACAGTGGACGTGTCTCTTATCCAGGGATTGTGGGAGTGTCTCTCTCTCTCTCTCTCTCTCTCTCTCTCTCTCTCTCTCTCTCTCTCTCTCTCTCTCTCTCTCTCTCATCCTCATCATCATCCTTCTCTCTCCTTGTCTTTCTGTCTCTCCTTCCCTCCCTCCTTCATTCTCTCTCCCGTCCTCCCTTTTCCTCCTCTCTCCTCTTGCTCCTCTTCCTCTTCCTCCTCCTTCTTCTTCCTTTCTCTATCTCTGTGTGTCTCTCTCTTATCATCCTCCTACTTCTCTCTGTCTTTCTGTCTGTCCTTCCTTCTTTCCTTCATTCTCTCTCTCTCTTGCCCTCCCTCATTCTCCTCTCCCTCTTCCTTTCCCTCTCTCCATCTTGCTTTTCCTCCCTCTCTCCCTCGCTTTCTTTCTCCCTCCCAGAGGGAGGGTACCAGATTGCTAAGAGACCACCAAGACAGGGGGCTAACAGGGCAGTTTCATTACTGAGGAACAGATAACTGTTGCAGGATAGAATTCACAAAGAGAAACACAAGAAGCAGTTATCTCCTCTCTCCCCAAATAAAAAGAGTTCTGGGCATAGCGTTCTAATGGAAACATTTAAAACACAATTTTAAAAGACTCGCCATTAATAATATGATGGACAAAACACATGTGAACCCCCATTTCACACGCAGTGTGGATGTTGACTATCACTGCTGCATAATCATTTCACAAACATTAAACTGATCACCTTCCAGATGCCCGTCATCGGTAATTGACTAGGACACAAGGACCCCTCCCACTTTGAGAGCTGAGCTTGCCCTGGCTGACTCCCTCCAACTCTCGCCAGTGTTGCCCACACGCTGTTGATACAGTCGGCAGGCCCTGTAAATCAGGTTTCCCTTTCTTTCATTAAACGAGGGGCCAGTGATGGAGGATTTTATGTTCTTCCCACAAATCTGTTGGGAAAACACACTGCTTTATTTAAGGCCATATTTTTTCCTTTGAAACCCAGCATGTGATTCTCTATCTCGTTCTCCTAGCTCAACACATAAAATTTCCCTTGTCCCTAATGTTCCCTCCATCTCCCCAACCAAACCGAACTGAAGTTTCCTCCAACAATAATACTGCATTGCAAGTTTACATTTCCAAATGACTTTCACACACATGCCGCTTTCCATTTTATTTCCAGAGCAGAAAAGTTATTGTAATCTTCATTTTTAAATGAGAAAACTGAAGCCTCAAAAATATTGGCAAGCATGTAGCAAACATTTATTCTACATCAGACTGTCATTTCCATGTATTTCTCCATTGGGTCTTTTCAACACCCTATAAAATCAGAGCTACCCACTCTACAGAGGAGGAAACTGAGGCTCAAAGGAGGGAAAGCGATTACTTACAGCCATGTGGTAGTAAGTAGCGGGGCCAGGCTTCCCTCCCCTGGGTGCACAAAGCTACCGCATGGGGTCCCTGCTTGTGCGCCCTTATTCTTGGGTGCCCATTAAGTGTGTGAGTTTTGAGAGCAAGTCACCCCCTCCCCCGGTTTTGTTCCCTTGAGATGACACAGCACATCTTGACCCAATGGCATGAAGAGACACTGACCACGTCTCTGTCAGCCTTTCCCACCTCAGCCCCTTTCTGCTAATGTCTTCCCTTATGAGGTCGGTGGGGCCCAGGACAGTGGGCAGCAAACATGTGATTCTGCTCAATCCTCAGGCCCCTGACCTGCTCTTCGACCTCAAATCTTTCTCCTGCCTCATGCTCAATTCATCTCCTGGCTCTTCTGCCCTAAGGATCATCCCTTCCCAATCTCATTGCCGGCACCTTTTATTCCCGAAGGCCCAGGCTGACCTCCTGAAAGCCAGGCCCATGGTCATCTCTTCAACCCCAGTCTCCAGGTGGATACCACAGGGTTCCAAAAGGCCAGGTAAAGGCCTCGGATTTGTCACTTCTGGCTTAATTACTGAGTACAGGGTGTGGACTCAATAAATATTTACCTAATTGAGTCACACAATTGCAGGTATGAGTAAGTAATAGTTTGAATGAATCAGGCATTGGAACCACTACTAATAGCAAAATAAGAGCTACCGATATTATGAGCAATACACTGAGGACCAGAAGTGCTTTGCCTAGTCAGTGCTCACCAGAGCACTGGAACAGACGCCGTTATTCTTCCCATCTCCCAGAGGAGAGACCCGCGCCTTAGGAGTCAGCTGCAGGATGGCACAACCAGAAATCTCAGCCGTGACCCTGCTCGGGGCTGACTCCAAGCCTTGGGCTCTTCCACCCTATACCCCACTGTGGCCCGGGTCTGAGCCCCTGCTCTGCCAGCCCTCAAGATCTAGTCCATGAGCCAAGGGAACTGAACAAGGTAACCGGCAGGGCCCAGCTCAACTCAAAAATACCGAGGGCTTCTCTAGAGTTCTCCCACTGGCGATGCACATCCTGCCAAAGAAAACCACAGAACTGCAGGCTCGGATCTCGCGGTAGACGTGACTCACGCCGTCCTCCCTGCCAGCGTGTGAAATGTCCCCGTGAGTCCTGGACTGTAACCATGTCCACTGCCATTTGGGTGACTGCAGGGATGGAAGAGGAAAGGACAAACTTCTTTTCATAGGGATAATCATTTCTAAGCCATGCTTTGTTTCATCCATGAAACCATTACATGGTTTTGGCCTGAGAACAGCATCTGATGTTTAAACTGGAACCAACTTTGAACCACAGACTCGAGTTGCTAAAGCCACCTGGATATTAACTCTGGGCAGGCTGAGGCCATGAACGGCCAGCCCTGCCACCCCCTACCCCCTAGCCCCCAAGGAAGACCCAGCCTTCTCACCACCACCACCACCTGCAACAGAAGAGCACCTCAATACTAGGGAGGCAGTCACCACCCCATCCAAGAAGATAAGGGACTAAGCTAAGATGCCCACTCTATTGAGCCCTCACTAACTCTTCAGTCAAGGTAGGCATGACCCCCGCACACATTGCAGATAGAACTGAGGTTCCCAAGCTCACAGGCCAGAGGTGACGCTAGTAGGATCTGACCACACCATTCTTGAACAAAGATTTGAAATTAGCTAGAAAAAACAATTCCATTTAACAGCTATATGAAGTCAAACTAAGCCCTGAGGACGGAGGTGTGGTCCTCTTGCTACGCGGCCTGATCAAGTGGGGCAGGGTCGTTTCACTCAGTTTTCAGAAATGGAATAGCCCAGTTTGATTTCCACCTTGGGTTTTCACTGGGCATCGGTTCTGGCTAAGATGTCCAATGCTCCAAATTGGGTACTAGGAAATTTGGTACTAGGAAACAACCAAATTTACATATATCAAGTGTGCCAAGCACATGACAGGCAACTCTGGTGAAACCCCTGTGACTATTGATGCTGCCAGAATATAAGCAAGACCTTTATTCCCCCTAAGTCACCTCCAACCACTAAATCATGTTGTATGCAGTGGGAAGTAGGCCAGGTCCTGGAAATCTGAGCGCCCAGTTTCTCTTTTTGTAACTCTGCAACATAAAGAAGAAAATGTAAAATATTTTAATTTTTGTTCTGTTCATTTTTTTATCATGTGACAAAGGGGGCAGCTGGGACATAACAGGTAAACTGAGGAAACCCAAAATAAAGCTGATGAGAACACAAATCCTGGGTGGGATTATATAAGACTTGTACCTCTTCCTTGGTGCTTTACTGACTTGGATATTCTGAAATGTGGGTATATATTATTTTCATCATCCAAAAAGGTAAACCTAAAATAAAATAACAAAGATCTATCAATTTAAAGTGAGAGGAACAATTTTTGGCAATAAGTTTTCACTTATTTTTCATTCATAACATTTTGACATCGAATAGAGATTGGGACCCTAGTTAACCACATAGAATGAGGTGCTATTGAAATTGCATTTGGGGAATCCTGTCAAGTACAGAAAATTCAAGGTCATGATGTTCAGGGTTATAGAAACATTTTGCACATGAGGAGGGGTGGGCATCCAGTGGTGGGGCCCCAGCCATAGAGGAAGACATGTTTTTGGCTGTGTAGTTAACGCAGTTAGGATAACCACATTCTGGCTGCTTTAAAAGTATCAATCTTTTTCAATTTTAAACCAGCAAATGCAAATGTGAGACTACAAGTCTATCCATACTTCAGCTCTAGAAGAATTAGGAAGTGTCAGGAAAATTGGTGACAGTGGTTCTGTTCTGAAATGAAAACACTATCTTAACTGGTGGCTTAACTGATGGCCCTGCACTGCCCCCCTCCCCAAATCTAGTCCTTTGGTTGCTTTCTTCTAAGTAGTCAGGGTTCATTTCAGAGTGCTCCAAAGTCCTGGTAGTAGGTCGATGAGGAATAGAAAGAGCAAGCAACCTCAGGTGTAGCAGGACAAAACACTTGCCTTCGCAAATGGGAATGTCTCTTAGGTACCAAGTGCCAAAAGCTGTGTGATTAATTCACACTAACATGAGCTGATTTGTAAAATGCAAAATAGTCATAAATTATGCATGCAAAATAAGCAATCCACCCACCAGTTCTCACTGACTAGGCAGCCAGCACACACAGACTAGTAGGCAGTGGCCCCACAGTACCCACGGAAAACCCAGGACCTGGGGACCTGTCCAGGTCCTGTCTGCCAGGCTTGAAAGCAGTCACCTTCTCACAGCACCAAATGCAGCTGCAGAATGTAAACATGAAGGTAAGAAGAAATAGTGTTGATTTAATTACAAAGGAAGAGAGGAGGAATGGAAATCCTTTGGGTTGTCTTGTTTTATTTGCTGCTATATTCCAGACTTCTAACAGCTCCTGGTACAAGCTACTACTCTAAACATTTGTTGAATAGTTGAATCAGTGAATGAAGCTGACAAAACAATGGATGCCTTGTAAAATATACTAAGGCACTCTTCACTTAAAAAGAAAAATGGCCCCATCAAAAGGACATTAAACAGATTTCCATCATCATTTTATAATTACAATAAGATGTTAAAATGAGGACCCCATGTATATTAGTGATGCTGCAAAGTCTACAAAAGGCTTCTCGGTGACATCACCCCCAGGACATATCTTGTGTCCAGTTGAGATGGGATGGGAAGTTGGGGTCACATCAGTGACCAACGGTCACAGTATTGCATCTAGACTGATTTTTTCAGGTGAGCAAATGAAAAATAAATTTCCCTCAATAATTCCACCACCATATACCCTCTGTCATAGAATGGAATTAGTCACATTAAGTCAAGTTAGGTAAGGATAAGAATGATGCAGAATTTTCTATGTGACAGGATGAGACACTGGAAGCCGTGCCTTCCACTGAGCAGAAGGGAGAGACTGAGGTGTGCTTTAAGAATTGAGGCTGGGGCCAAACCAAGTAACCCTTGGGAGTGGGACGAAGACTGTGCATTTGCCTTGGGGATGGTATGAGAAGGAAACAGCAGTGCTGGGACTAATAAACCTCCAACCTCAGAGATACCTCACAAGGAAAGATTTTTCTTGCTCTCAGGCTGCCTAACACTAGTGTCAATGGACAGTCTTCCATGTAGCAACTCAGGGATCCAGGAACCTTCCAACTTGAGGTGTTCTCCAGCCAGCAGACAACCACTTGGGTCAAAAAGTGACCCACATCACATCTGCTCCCACCTCACTGGTGGGAGCTGGTCAAGGAGTCCATCAGGATGTGAAGGGAGCTCAGCAACACAGACTCTGGCTGGGCAGTTGCTTCCCACTGCAACGCCACATGATGGGAGGAGGAGCTAAGGTCTCCTCAGGGAGGGGAAGCCCTGCAGGATGAGATAGCTACTGAGATCAGGGTAGGGAGAAGTCAGAGAAGCCTGCAGGGACCAGCACTGCTGTGCCAGCTGCTGGCTGTAGATCGCATCTTTCCTAGAAAATTTTCCATAGATTCTGTAGAGCAGGTTTTCATGTGACTGGCTTCTCTGGGGGGAACTGGAAAGGCACTGAACTCTATGTCTGGTTTTATGTGCAGAAAAATATGAGTAGCAGAGCCAGACAGCGTTACTGTTAGATCATATAAATGGGCAAACCTGATTTCACGATAGCCTGGCATGCAAAATTTAATACATGAATACAAATTTTAATACAATTGTGTTTATTTGCAAATAAAGGTCCTGAAATTTTACCACATTTTGCATATGTGGAGTTTGAAACCTGAGTTGTAAAAAGAATGTTCTGGCTTGAATAGTATCCCCCTCAAAATTCATGTCCATTTGGAACCTTGTATGTGTCCTTATGTGGAAACAGGATCTTTACAGGTAAAATTTGTTTAGAAGAAGTCACATCGGATTTGGACTTACCCTAAATTCAAGAGGAGGACTTACCCTAAATTCAGACAAACAGGGACAAACGCCACATGAAGATGGAGGCAGAGGAGGGAGAGAAAGAACACCAAGGGTTGGCAACTGTATCAGCAGCCAGAAGAGAGAGGAGGGACCCTCCCCTAGAGCCTTCTGGCAGAGCATGGCCCTGCAGACAGCTGAATTTCTCAGTTCTAAACCCCATCAGCATGAGAGAATAAATTCCTGTTATTAGGAGCCACCCAGTTTGTGGTAATCTGTGACAGCAGCCACGAGATACCAAGACAGAAGGGAGGTGCAGAGAGCAGGTTCACAAAAGTATGTTAGAAAGTAGTGTTTTCAGCGGCTCGCCATCGCACATCCCTGCCTCTCTCCTTCACTCCATTTTTTTCCCACATGGTCTAAGCTGCTTGACCTCAGGCTCACCACGTGCATCACATCTGCAGCCTCACCTGGGCCTCCTCCCGCTGCCCCTGCTGCTGCGCCTTCTTTCTGATGCCTCGATCCCCCCACGTGTCCTGACTGGAAGGCCTGCAGTCATGACCTCCTGTCTGTAGCTCCCTCTCTGAAATGAGCCTCCTTCTCTCTAGTGTCTGTGTCCTTTCCATCAGCACTGCTTCCATTCTCCCCCATGGGTAGAACTCGTACAACTCAAATCAGGTCACCTCACACCAGCTTACGCATGTCAGCTCACCCCAATCTTCCTCCAAGCTTCTGCTGATGCGATGAGTCAAGATAGGCCTCAAGCTGCGGGAGTCAGCACTTGACTCAGATCACCCTGAATTACCCTCATAACCATCCTCCACTTAGGTCTGGTCATTAACCTCCTCTGATAAGCATGAGAACTGATTGAGGAAAGATTAAGTGACAACCTGTAGGCGGCAAAGAAAGGGTGAAGTGCTCCCCCAGAGTATGCCAGTTCTGTAAAAAAATCCAACTAAGAATTAAAGAAAAATTCCAGGGACTTTGCCAAAATTGGCTATCTGGATCTTCATTTAAAACCTATACATCATCATGGTCACTATGAAATCATAGAACTAACTCGTGACAATGGAAACTGTTGAGCTTGTGAGGTATGTAAGATCATCCATGAGTCATTTCATCATCAAGATCTCTTCAGAGTCTTTACAGCCTGACATCACCAGGCCAGACCCCCCTATCCACTGGGACTGGGGAGCAAAGAGGAATGAGCCATGCCTCCAAGGAGACTTCCGTCAGAGCTTTTGTGCAAAATGTACCCCCGATGTCTGGGTAGTAAAGCTGTTAGACTCTTCTTATCTAAGCAGCTGAATGTTTGTGTCCCCCCAAAGGCTCATATATTGAAGTCAGAACCCCCAATGTCGTTGTATTTGGAGATGAGGTCTTTCAGGGGAGTGATTGTGCTTAGATGAGCTCAGTGGGGTGGTGTCCTCGTGATGAAGGGGAACACACACACCTTCATCCTTCTCTTTCTCTCTCCTCTCTCCCTCTCCCTCTCCCTCTCCCTCTCCCTCTCTCTCTCTCTCTCTCACACACACACACACACACACACACACACACACACACACCCCTCCCTGCTAACACACACAAGGAAAGCTCACATGAGGACAGAGTCATTTGCAAGTCAGAAAGCGTCTCCTCACCAAGAAACGAATCTGTTGGCACCTTAATCTCCAACTTCTCAGTCTCCAGAACTGTGAGAAATAAATGCTTGTTGTTTAAGCCACCCAGTCTATGGTATTTTGTCTTGGCAGCCCGAGCTGACTAAGAAAGCAACTGAGATCTCCTTCAGAAACCTGAATAACATTTAACGAGAAAAAGTCAACTTGCAGCATACAACAAAATTCTAATCCAGCTTCAGCACCTTCACCTCCCCTGCCCACCCCGTCTTCCCTTGTGAACATGCCTGGTTAACCAAATACTTTCAAACCGTGTTTTCCTACCGGACTAAGCAAAATGACATAAATATCATACTTCACATACTAAACAGTTGTTTATCTCAGTCACAATCATTTTAAGGAAACAAGAGTTCTTCTTTTAATATACAGACTGAAGTTGTTTCCTACATGAAAAAAGGAGGAAGCCAAGCATTACATACTAGGTGAACTTTAAGGCAGAAACTCTCCTTTCAGGTTCCAAGCCCTTGAATTATGACAATTCTGACTCATGAACTCAGTATAAACAGATGTACACAGCTGGCCCATGTACAAGGGCCACACCACCATGTGCTCAAATAGTCATAAATATCCCCTCTGTTTGACTGTATTTGTTTTTATTTCAGTATATCGAATCATCCTAGACTTACTAGCCTGAGACAATACCCATGCGTCAGCCTACAGTCTGCTGGATGAGAAGTCACGGGCTGCAAGGCTGGGTCCTCTGCCCAGGGTCTGGCAAGACTGAATCAAAGTACCGGATGGACTGGATTTCTTTCTAGAGGTTCTAGGGAAGATTGTCCCATCGGCTCGTTCAGCCTGTTGGTTAAGAGGGTATAGGACTGAGGCCCTTGTTTCTTTGGTGTCTGTCAGCCATGGGTTAGTTCAACTCCTAGAGATCACTTTCTCTGCCACGCAGCCCCCTCCAACTTTACACCTAGCAAAGGGAATCTCCCCACATCAAGTTGCTCTCATATGTCAAACTTTTCTCACTGTCTGGAGACCAGTCCCTTTTAAGGGTTCACCCGATGAGGCCAGGTTCACCCAGGATAACCCCTTTTCTTTAAAATTAACTGACTGGCGACCTTCACTCCCTCTACAAAACCTCTCCACAGCAGCACCCAGATTAGTGTTTGACTGCATCACCTGGGGAGAGTGTGTGTCCAGAGGCACAGATCTGGGGAGCCATCCTAGGATTCTACCTACCACGGTGACTTAACATTGGTTCACCTGCATCATTGTTGTCTTTATTCCAAAAGAGCAGGAAAAGATCTCTTATTGCTAATTAATTCAATATGCCAGAAAATGAAATTTATTTTGGAGCTGACATTCTAGTCTGTGGCCAAACTGGCAAAATTTCAGAGCCCAAAATAAAATCCAGCCTGCTCGGAAACCTGTTTGTGCAGGGTCTTGTATTAAAGTCTCTCACCAGCTATTCCTATAACCAGAATAGCGGGTCACCTCGGGCACTTTGAGCTACCAAGCCAGGCTCCGTAGGCCCTGGGGGCCTGCACAGGGGCGACTGGCACCTTGCCAGCACCTCTCTTCTTAGGAGTCTGAGGCTAAGGGAGTCCACTGTTTGGTGGTAGCTAGAAATTTGGTGTCAATCAAAAAGCAGTGTACACAGAAGTCAGGCTATCATACTATACCTCTGAAACCTTTATATAGCTGTAAACTCATGTTACTTCAAATAAAAAAACAATAAAATTTAGGTGCTGATAACCTAAACCCTCACTTCTCAGAGTATGGTCCTGACCCGCAGCATCAGTACCCTGAGGTTTAGAGGAATCGCAGGCTCTACCCCAGAACTACTGAGCCAGAATCTGCTTCTTAACAAGACTCCAGATTAACTGTGTGCACGCTGGAGTCTGAGGAGCCGTGGTGGAAACCACACATGCAAAGACCAGTGCAAAACCCATGGCAGGCAAGCTAGAGTATGAACGCGTCTCTCCACACAATTACTGCTGGTCCCTGCGCAGGCGCTGCATGAGAATGGATTAGATTCACCCCTTATCTGGCCATGCCAGAGGACTCTCTTAACTCAGCCCATGATTCCCTACAACCGCCCCCATTTCTTGCTGTGAGGGGCTGAAGCTGGTGAGGAAAGGGAGGTGAGCAGAAAGCGGGGACATGGGGGACATGGCCGGCCTGTGTCCGCTTGTTAGACACCAGGCCTCCCCTGAGAGACAGGAGCACAGGTATGGCCTGCACAGGGTCAAAGGTGAGACATGGAATTGGTGCTCAGTAAAGAGTAGGGAGTGAGAATGAGAAGAAAACAGTGCTGCCTGCTCGCTGCGTGACCGGTAATGGTTTTTGAGGCAGCCAGGGCGGGCATTCAGTGCAACCTTCTCTGTCCAAACCTCACACCTTCCCTGTGGATCAGAAACAGCCTGGCCTTGCCACCCAGGGCAGCCCGCATACAGAACACCTCAGGCCCAGAGCACATGTGGCTGGCATTACTAGTGGAGCCTCAAAAGCACAACCTGATGCAAGTTCAAGGAGAACATGTTGGATTTTTTTTCCTGTGAGAAATCAGCTTTCCACTTTTTACACATTCCCCTCAGCCTCCTTCCCTCCAGTACTGAAGCGGGAGCACTAACCTTTTATTGTGCAAACTTCCTGTTTATCAACTCCCAGAACAGTCTGGATTCTTTTTTTTTTTTTAACTTTTTATGAAGTCACCTTGGTTTACAACCTTATGCAGATTTCAGGTGTAAAGCATTAAAAATCAACATCTGTATCCACTATATTAAGTTCACCACCCAAAGTCTAGTTTCCAAGGACCCCAATCAAGCCCTGCCACCCAATGCACCCAGCTTCCTTCCCCCTTTCCTGCTGGTAACCACCATTTTCTTTTTAGAACCTAAAATTTTGTCTTTATTTTGTTTTGTTGGTTCGTTTATTTTGTTCCTTTATCTTGCACACATGTGTGAAATCATATGGCATTCGTCTTCTGTCTGATTGATTTCAAGTAATACCCTCTAATTCCATCTATGTTATTGGGATTGGTTTGTGGATGGACCCAAGTTCAGGAGAGTGTGCTCCAAACCTCTGCTGGGGACAGATGGATACCCCAGCCTGGCTGAAGACAAGGTCCCCTTCTCCCCTCACACTCAGACCCCACCTATGGCTCAAAGTGGCCCAGAGCCCCTAGAATCACTTTCCCACACTGCCATGGGTTGGGCTGGACTCTCTGCCCACCCAGAACTTGCTGACAATAGAGGGCACGCCAAGAATGCCGAAGTCAGGTTTTGCCTCTATCTAACATGGTGACTGGGGCTCAGAAAGCATCTGACATTTCACGTCCCATATTTAGAAATTAGCGGCATTGATATACGCACTGGCAGCTGGCCTTCTAAAGCACCAATTTTTTTGAGAGGGTATTTTGTATTAGTTGTTTTTTTAGAATAGGATACTCATTTTCTTGTTCTGAGCAGTGTAGAAAAACATCACCTGCCCAGGAAGACCACTGTAACCTGTTGTGTTTCAAAGAGGCTAATTTTGGATGGGCCTCAGAAGTTTCTAAATTTCTAAATGGTCATGTGTTCTCAGAGGGAAAGAGAGAAGCATCCCTTTACCAAAGAGAGGCTGTGACATCTGCAGTTCGGCCTTTTGTGATTTCCAAAATGTTTCATTCATGCAATTGCATTTCACGAGCGCAGAACAGGACTCCTTGGGAACTAGGAAGGTGAGGGAGAGACACTGACAGGATGTGTCAGATACAAATCAGGATCGCCTGGAGACTTCTCCACAGCAAAGAATCAGGCCACATCAAATGGTTTTCAAACACCCTCAGTGTCCCTGCAGGTGAAAACTGGTCATTATTACGTGAGCCTAACCCAACGCCAAATGACTTGCGACAGTGTGGGATTTTTTTCCTGTGGTTTAAAAGACACTGAATCTTCTGAGAATGAGACCATTGCACACATCAAGAGATAACTGGATTTGTCTGGAACTTTCCAAGAGCTGTTCTCCAGGTCACAGATGTCACTGCTTTCCAAGAATTTCAGCCGCCAGCACTACCCCCCTGCTCTGGCCTGTTGCATCTGACAGTGAAACACGGACATTTCAGTGGTTCTTGGGGTAAATGAGTTAAGGGATAGGAAAGAAAAAAGGCTGATATATTTTTCTTAGGTTCTCCAACAACTAATTTTACACCACTGACCCAAAGCATAATTTTTTCTAAGAGAGAAAAAAATGCATTAACAAAAGTTCCCTCTGGGATTGGATGGAGTTATAATTAGAGACCAGGTTCCATAGCCTCCAAATTCCTTCCAAGAGTCTGTCTTTGGCAACACAGACTTGGGCTCACCTAAGCACAGACTCACAGCCTACAGCCCTGCCCTTCCAGTAATTTCTTTTCTTAGTTAATATTAAGCACTACATCCCCAGACAGATGACAGAAACTGGACTTTGTAGCAATTGGCACCCAGTCTGCTCTTATCCTAAGGAGAACCCCCATCACCATATGCAGGATCAGTGAGCCCAGCTCAAGCCCCAGCTCCCCTCTTTTCAGCCAGATGACAATGACCTGTGCCGTCACCTGAGGAAGGACAGGAACATCCATTCCATAGGGTCACGGTGGGGCTGCTTGAGTGGCGAGCAGTGGGCCCGAGGCAGTGTTTAGAGGGAGGTGCTCTCCCTCAGCAATGCCAACTCTCCCACTGTTGTGGTTTCTAGATTCCACTGTCCTGGAGCAGGTTTGATATGGCTGTAGGCTCAAAGAAAAGGTGAGCCCCTTCTTTCACTTTCCATCATAAATCAAACAACATCTCATCTTGGTGGGGGATGGGGGGAGCAGTTCCTACAATTGAGAGGTCTTCTAACATCCCACTGAGGTGTCAATGGGAACTCTGGCAAGCTTGTCACCCTCACAGTTTTGAGATTCCACCTTCCTTGGGCTCCTAGAGCACCTTGCATGTCTACAGGGTTTTGTTACAAGATTCTCCCACCATGACAGAACTCTGCAAGGTCAGGAGCTGAGCTTATTACCTCCTATCCTCTCAGAGCTATGTACATGGTGGGTGCTAAACAAGTGCTCACTTGATAGATGGGCACATAGGTGGATGGGTAGATGGGCATGTGGATGGATGCATGGATGCATGGGTCTGTGGACAGAAAAAATGGATGGATGGATCTAACAGCAAATTCAGTCCAGGTAGGAAGTCTCATATATATGACTATGCTTGCAAAGTGGCTCTCTACTTCCCAGGGAAAGAAAGGCACTCTCCTTTCTGCCTGAGGCCCCTTCTCATGGACTCACTGCAGCAACTGAGAAGGGAGAAGTGGGTGGTAGTTTGGGTTCATCACAACATCTCAAATCATTTTTAAAACTCTTGGCCCAGCCCCATAAGCTCTTTGCTGAGCATTTTTCTCCTCAATTTTTAAACCCTCGGGAAAGGCTATCTGAATGTTTCCAATTCATTTATGCTCAGCTCATCAAAATACCATTTTATAAGAGCTGTTTGAACTCCAAAAGGTCTGGGAAACTTGGCCCTCATATATTTATACATGAAAGCAGCCTGAGCTCTCCTATAAATGGAGCGCCCTGCTGTGGCGCCAGGAATCGCTCGCCTCCACCCCTTGCTTGGCCCCATGACAACCTGGGCAGGTGGAGGGACAGACAAATCCCAGGCTGCTTCAGGACAGACAGACTATGTACCATCCAGGCCACATCACCTCCACTAAGAAGAAAGACCTCTTGGACCTAGGGTGGAGATTTGAGTCCCCAAATGCAAACATTTTCAGAAAGAATGCTTCCCTGCAAGCATTCCTTAAGTGCAAATAAAGAGTCTCTGGAGTTCTCTAGGTTGGAGCCGGAAGATGGAAGGACCCATCCAAACACCCAGGCTAACAGAGTCTCAGCTTCCTCTTCCAATTCTGACTAAGGTATGAGGTCTACACTGGAAACAATAAAAATGTGTGAATGGTCAAACAAACCATGGTATAATCATGCCATAGATTCTTCAGGGCTCTCCAAATAGCTATGTCCACAGAGAGCCAGACTTTAAGGCATTGGCTCACATTATCTTGGAAGCTGTCAAGATCAAAATTTGCAAGTAAGCTGGCAAGCTGAAGACTAGGGAAGAATTGGTGTTGTAGCTCAAATCTGAAGACAGTTTCCTGGCAGAATTTCCTCTTGTGTGTGGAAGATGGGGAGGAGGTGGCTGGGTTAGTCTTTTTTCTATTAAGACCTTCAACTGGTTGCATGAAGCTCAGCCACACTCTGGAGAATAATCTTCTTTACTCAAAATCTACTGATTTAAATGTCAATCTCATCTAAAACATACCTTCACAGAAACATCCAGAATAACGTTTAACCAAATATGTAGGCCCTGTGGCCCAGCCAATTTGACAAATAAAATTAACCGTAACAAGTCTACCCTTGTCAGTTTGGCCCCCATGCAAATCCTTAAACTATACTTAATCTCAAATTAAAGACAATAACAAGATCATAATTTCACCTAACGTGGTACAACTCCTCTGGGTAAGACCAAAAATGGCACTATTTCCCCAGAACAAGATGCAAAGCCATCAGGTGGTGCTTCCTTTTGTTCTTTGTACCCTTTAAGCTAAATGTTGTAAAGTTAGTAATTCCTAAATAAGATATAAATTCAATACACCTAGGGTTACATGATAAAAGGATAAGAGATGGAAAAAAACATACTCACATACATAAACATATTCATAATAAAACAAGAGAAGCTTGTAACCATTACAATCCTCATGTCTTGACTGTCCTGCCATCACAGCTGGTATTTATAACCACCTCCTTACACAGCTCATCCCTCTGCCCGCAGCAACACCTCAACTGGTTGTGGTTTTTCCCTGATGGAGTGACCCAGCTCCTCATTCCTAAAGGGTCTGGTCATTCACAGTGCTGCCTGGATTGGGCTGTTGTAGTTTTCCCACTGACATTCACTGCAAGGTATTGCCACCTCAGTAGCACTTTAACTGAATCTTGAAAGGCCATTTCTTAGTTCTATCAAACCAGCTAGATGGTGCTTCAGCATGGTGGGGAACAGTCAGTGGGTGAGCATGTGCCCACTTTTCCCTCTGAAGGAATTCAGTCAGCTGTAAATAAACACTGCTCTCTGCAAAGCCCACACAAATCTACCCCAGTAGATGCCACTCATCTGAACATATTCAGCCCACAGATATGAGCGACACTTCCCAATGTAAGTGACTTACTATTAGTGGTAACACTTAAAAATTACATGTGCAATTTATTTTTGAAGCCATGTGGATGTATTTAGTTGTGGAAGTAGACTCATTCAAGTTGCCTTTCAAATAGTACTCTAAATTTAAAATAATATCGATGTAGATAGGACTTTAGCATCCTGCAGGAACTGCCAAACCAGAGGTCAGCAGCCAATGACTCTTAGTCACAGGGGTGGGACAGGTGACACAACCGGGCAGGCTCGTGGAAAACAACACAGCGATGAACTTCGTCTACGGTGGCCCTTAGCCCCTTTCCTAGCAGAGCCACCTCCTTCTAGTTCATCAAGATCCCCCTTCCTCTCTGCCCTATCAGTGGGTGCTAACTGAGCTCCCAGGGCTCAGCACCCTCTGTGGGGCTCCCTCACCACCACCCCCCTCGGGACGTGGGAGCAGGGTATTGCCAGTCCTGCCTCCTGCCCGTGTTTCTTACAGCTGATTCACCAGATCATCCTGGAGACAGAGTTTGGAGCGTTGATGCAGTTCACTTAACATTGGATCATATTTCCCCTTTGTTACATATTCTTGGGAAACATGACCTTTAACAGCTGTTAACATTGCCAGGACCAGGACCACCTGCTTACTTGAGGTTGGCAATCAGCTGGCGGACTCTGGGGCCCTCCCTTCTCAACTCCATCCAGTGGAGAACACACACCCATACGTGAGCACTGTTGGTATCCCAAGCCACAATCTAGGGCCTAGCAAGACCACCGTTTGGAATGGAGGCACCAAAATATCAAAACCCGATAGTCAAAATAAGTAAATAAGGAAAGAAGCCCTACAATAAAAGTTACTGTGGCCCTAAACCTGCCTGAATTTTTATCCCAAATTTACCAGCTCCTGGGATATTCCCATTCATTTTAGTTCAGATAACAGGGGAACAGCTGACTTTCTGCCAAACATGAACAATGATAGGCACCCAGCACGCAGCCAAAGAAGATGAAATTAAAGGATCCTTGAATCATAGATATTTTAAAATAATTGTTTACCCCACACAAGATATACATATATACTGGATGTCCCAAACAACATACGAAAAAGTACTTAAACCATAAAACATTGAAAATAAGTCAGTTTTCTAACCATTTGAATAGATACTGTCATACTAAAATTATTGTCACAAAGTTCCTTACCTCTTAGGAATTGAGCTGGTGAGAGAGAGAGTCAACTTTATAAATCCTCATGGCAGTGGTCAAGCAGAAAGAACTCTCTCTCCATGTCCCATCTTCATAGATGTGTAAAGGAGAGAAAGGACACAGTATTCCCCTCTCCAGGACAGCTACTGAAGATTATAACAACTCAGGCGATGATAATAACAGCCCCATTTGTTAAGCATAAACTAGATCCCAGGCACAGTACAAAGCACTTTTATGAAAACTATCACCATTCCTTCGTGGCAGTATTTTGGACCCAAAATGGCAAGTGGTGGGTTACCTGGTTGCAGAATGGACGAGCTCAGATTCAAGATCCAGGACAGTGAATGTAGCCAGTGAACAATGTCCCAAAGCAAGGATCCCTGAGCTTCCTGCCCTCCACATGGGTGTTTCCTGGCCAAATGTAGGAGAAACCCATCATCCTTTGCTCTTCTCAACCTTGAGCCCACCAGTGGAAGTAGAGACAAAATAGGAGGCACTTGCAGTTTCCGTCACCCCAATGGTTCTGTGGCTCCGGGGGGGGGGGGTGCTGGGCTTGTGTGGGAAGGTCTGCTTGGGCTCCCTGGGCTCCGTACTGCCTCCTGAAGGAATTGCACTCCAAAGACCGGAGGCCGGCTAGGCTGCTGGCCTCTCCCCAGCCGCACACAACAGTGCGCAAGTGATACCTTGTTCTGGCAGAGCACTGACTCTGGAGGGAGGAAAGCTCGTGGTAACCTGACACGAGGGGAGAGAAAAGGGAATGCACCGTCCATCCGCAGGAAAAGAGGGACTATGGGCATGCAGCAAAGCACCCCCAGACACACCTTGGGTTCCTTGGAAGCCGATAAGACAGTGGAGGAGGGTTGGCAGGCTGCTTTGTGGGGTCTCCCCACCTCCTGGCCCTTCCTCTGGCCACCGACTCTCCATGTATTATGTCCACACCTGGTCCTAAACAGGAAGGTCAGTCTGGGGAGATAAGCAGCAAGCTAACATGTTGGGGTGATTATGTTCCCAGAGCTACTGCCAGATGGGGAAACAAAAACCAGGGATTGGAATTTTTAACTAAAAGAATAAGTAATTATCTTCTGTTGGCAGTTTCTGAGGGTGTCTGCTCCCTGGTTTCCTTAAGAACACTTTCAGGCTCCAGGGGCCTTGCCAGCAGCTCCTGTTTAGCTGTTTAATCTCATCTGTGACCAGCGACACACACCTCTTGAGTCTGGTACGGTTCCCCATATACCACTGTAGCGCCAGCAAGACCCAGAGCAGGCTTTCTATGATGGGCAGACGGGTCAAGGAGGAGTCCTGGGGTCCTTGGTGGCTTTTTCAGGCTTTTACTGATCCTTCTACACCATTTGTAGTAAGGCGACCAGGTGCAGGGCAGACAGGGAGTCCTGGGGGCCCGAAGCTGGCAGGCCTCCTCGGCCCGATGAACCGTCACTCTTTCTGGGCTCTCTGGAGTTCTCTCGAGGTCTGTCCACTGATCTCTACTGCTCTCCGCTACACGGCCCTCTGCCGCCACATCCTCTGCGGCCACTGCTCTGGTCTCTGCTGCCGCCCTTACATGCTCAGGCTCTCGGCTCAGGTGCGCCCACTCACGCCCGCCATCAGGCACGCGTGGAAGACCACAGGTGTCGATCTTAGATGCTAAGGGCAGGAGGGCAGAAAAAACCTGATCACTTCCATTTACCCTACAACAGTCAACACTCAAGTCAAGGGGAACATTAGGAGTGCCTCCAGTGGACTTTAAGCCTCCAGGTCTCAGGGGTTTTATGGTCCCACCCAACAGGACAAACACCTGTTGGGTAGCCAGAAGCTGAACAGAGCCGCCACTTGATGAGAGCAGCCAGCAGGACAGATGTCTCCACCAACCAGTTCTCCAAGGCCTGGGAAGTCTGCAGTGCTCCCAGCACCTTCTCTGTGCCAGCAGCCCCACGCCCTTCCCCGGGGAGCTCACTGTGGCTTCATTAGCTGGGGTAGATGAGCCACCCGAGGCCTCCGTGGGGCACAGTCACGCCCTGAGAGTGGGAACTGCAGAAACTGAAGGGACCTCTCGTTGCTACAGGGGCAGCTTCCAGGTCCTATTGAACCTCATCCTGATGAAGTTTCGCCTCCCGCCAGGGATGTGCTGGAGAGAACGCCAATTTGCTTTGTCATTTGTGGCAGCTGGCCCCTCCCCCATTGCCCAGGGGTCCTGTGGGCCCTCCTCCCAGGCAATCCGCCCCTTCATGTGGCCAAAGCAAGGTCCCAGAGGGCCCAGCAGTGTACTCTCATCCATTCACAGCAGCCCAGGTGTCTACATGCCCACTTGTTTACACCATCCCTGTCGCTCCGATAATTACATAGGAGAAGAGAAGCTAAAAAATGGCTCTGAACATGACCTGTGATGCACGGGCAGATGTCCCTGTGCCATCTCTTACCTCCCAAAAAGAGGAAAATATATTCACTTGACAGCAGGCGAACTGACCACTGCATGCCAGGTGTGTTCAAGGACAGGAGACACCGCAGGGAAGAGAGCAAAGGTGGCTTGCGGTGGCTGTTTCTCCCAGCTTCATGCCTGGCGCTCCTGGACAGCAGTCAGTTGCAACACCGCACCAGTCATCTCCCCTGGAAATGAACTTGATGACATTCATTTCTAATAAGCCCGAGCATGTGACTCATCCAACCGCTGCAAGTCTTCCTGCCAGCTGCAGCGATGTGGTGAGGCAGCGAATCTTTGGCACTCCCAGTCACAGGGCAAAAACCTTAAGCACCCACACTTTCCAGGGGTCCCACAGCCTGGGGGCAGAGGACCAGAAGGGTAGGTGCTGGGTAATCCCACCACCTGTGTGCCCAGCTGCAGCTTAAACCTCCAACCCTGCAGAGCTTTATGTCTGCAGGCCACAGACTCAGCTACAGGCAGGCCAGTGAGGATGAGGAAAAAGGAAGGAGGACACCTGGGCCCTGCTAACTCCTGGCCAACAAGGCTCGTGTTCTGCTTTTCCGGCCGACCCCAGTCATTTCCAATCCTAAAGCCAGGGATCCAAGCTTGTGTCTCCCTTCCCTTTCATCCCTATGTCGAGAGCAGGCTTGATTGCAGCCAAATATTCTCATTTGGGAAGGTCTTTGCTGTAAAGCCTGAAAAGCCTGAAACTCACCCTTTCAGGCCTGGTGGGGTGGTGGGGGGCAAAGAAGCAGTTGGCCCCTGCAGCTGGAGACCCTGTGTTTAAGTCTCCTGCTACTAGACACAGAACCCAGGTGTGGGTGTTAGTGAGGATGGATAAGTTGTAGCATCTGGCTGCCTCGCAGGTGGAAAGAGCCCAAATCAGTGTTTGGACAAATGTGCTGCTTTTATTTCCATCCAAACAGCAATGGAATTCAAGGTGAGAGCTGTCAGCTCCTCCGGGCAGCATGCAGAAAGAAAATCAAAGGCAAGGTCAGAGCATGCATTCACTTGCACAGGCAGCGTCTGCTCCGGGGTCTGAGAACCCTGGGAGCTGGCCAAACGAGTGAGCCATTCAGATCCATCAGGTGAGTGACTGCACCAAGCTCAGTTTCCCTTTCCACCAACATCACAAGGATTTGAAAGTCCAGGCTCAGCGCTGGTGACCAGGGACGCCCCCTCTAAAGGCTTTGCAGGTGGCTCCCATTTGCAGGTATCTGTTTAGTGCCAACCAAACGGGGGCAGCTATGTGGCTCCAGCCGGTGGCTCAGCGCGGGGCAGCCCTCTTTCAAACAGACACCCCAAACACCTGTTTTTCTTGTTAAGTAAAAACAAGTTAATAGTCACAGCAAAACCATGAAAGCAAACCACAAGTGACCTAAGGATTTCTGACTCACCCCCAGCTTGGGTACTTTGTGACATTCCACCAAAAGCCATCAGCCACCTGCAGGGCGCTGAGAACTGCTGATCAGCAATCCTTTTGTCTCCCCAGCTCGGGGTAATTACCCATGTGAGCCTGCTCCCAGATGCCATTGCTTTCAGATTTAAAAAAAAGAACAGCACGAAAACCACCTTTCCCCCAAAGCCCGAGTGACTAAGAAAAGCTGGCAGGGACCCTCCCTCAGACCATAATTGTGGGAAACCTCTTGCAAAATAGTTTTCTCTGCAAGATAAACTGTGTCTGTTCCCAGCAGCCAAGTGCCACACCCAAGAGCCTGGGTGAGAGATTTCCTTTAAGAAATCTCGAGAAAACATTGCAAATGCTCACTCTTCAATGTGCTGGGAATAGCTGTGAAGGAAGGTTCCTTACGCCTAGAGAAAGATATTCACAATGTTTTGGGGTGGGTTTTTTTTTGTTTGGTTTTTTGTTGTTTTTTTTTTTAAAGCCCAACCTCCAGGAGAGGCCCAGCACGTGCACAATTCTGGAAACCCAGGTTAGGAAGCTCCAACTCAGGCCAGGACTTGGTGGCCTCCTAACCCTAGAGGGTCTCCCACACAGTGGGCACAAGTCAAAGTCCTTCTCTTACTAGCTAATGGAATCGCTACTCCCAGCTGTCCTAGCCGGGCCAGCCGGGTCCTGCAGCCATGCCAGAAGAGGTGGCTAGTGTGAAAGTTGCCGCACTCTTCACATAGCTCAGTCGGTGTGGTCAGGAGCTGGACCAGGGTCAAAAGCCAGAGGCCGCCTTCCTTGGACTGGACTACAGGGGGCCATGAAGGTGCTCATTCCCAAGGGCTGCCTTCCAGCGAGTGGGAACCACTGCCCCCATCAACCTTCAGCTTGGGGGTCGAACAAGAACCTGGGCACCACGGCTGGGGCAGAAGGGCCAGCCCTACCTCTGCCTGCCCAGGCCCCGCACTGCCCTGTGGCCTCTAAACCTCTACTTGCCTGCTTTGCTGTGCCCGCACCTGCCTGGGTTCCATGTAACTCCCCAGACCACTGAGGCATCAGGGCCACACCTCTGCTCTCTGAAAACCAACCAATAGCACAACTTCTAGGGTTTCTAAGAATTCAGAGAAGACACAGGGGACAGGAATACCAGGGGGCTGCCTGGAGTCCCAGGCCAGGTTGGAGCTGGGGCTCCAAATCCCAAGGGTAGGGGCATCATGTCCCGGTGCGAGCACCGTCTGGGAGCACGAGGATAGCTCTCTCTGCTCAAAGCCTCCCCCAGAGGTCTCTCCACACAGTGAACATCCTCCATGAGGTGCACCCCAGGCCACTCCAAGGTGTTGCCTCTGTTTGATGGTCCTGTAAGATGAAGCACAGGAAAGGTGCCACTTGTCATGCGCCTTCTAGCTTCCACTGTGCTTCCATTGTATGATCTTTCCAGCTGAAGAGGTGGGGCTCTACTGCCCCATTACACAGAGGAGGCACCGGCACTGAGAGACACCACAGGATGTCTGCTGGGTCCCATAGGCGGCAGTCAGAGCCGAGGGCAACCCTTGGCCTGCTGTTCTGTGGGTCACGCACTGTCCTTCATGACTCTGCTGGAGCCAGAGCCATGAGGAAGAAAGAATTTGGAGAGTCTGACACTTGGCCCTCCCCCAGCCCCGTGATGGAAGGGGGGGGTGCTGCGGGAGGTCCAAAGGGGTTTTGCCCCCCCCCACCCCAGGGTGTGCCTGGGCATTTGTCAGCATCAGGAACAGTGGCTGGTGGACGCTGCTTATGTTGTGCTTTTAGCTAAGACATTTCTACAAATCTATTTTATGGGTATTTGAAAAAAATAAGCCTGAACTTGAGAACCATAATATTCCATATCTCCAGTGTTCAGAATCTACCGCACCCCTGAGGATCTGGACCACTAATTAGCAGGGAAAAAAACCCCTGAACCCAAAAGAAAGAGAAAAATCCCCTCAGGAAGCTGACTCCCCTCTCCAGACACCCTAAGAACTTCTTCAGAGTCCATGTTCTTAGAACAATGTGCAAAGTGACAGCGCTGACATTCCTCGGAGAAAGCGCCCCGTCCTGCCGAGGACCAACTCGTTGTTGGCCAGAGAGAAGCCAGAAGCAATAGCAGCTGGTAACCAGGGGTCTACAGGCCCAGTAAACACAACTGCTTGTTACAACTTGGTGATTTATATGATACACAAGGTCTTTAAAACCTGCGTACTCTAAAAGCGAGTTTATTTATGAAGCCAAAAAAGTATATGGAAAGTTGTAGAAAAGAGCTCCTTTCCAGGCATTGTATTGTTACTGTTGTGTCTCCAAAGGGTGGGGACACGAGATATATTTTCAATACTCACTCATTTTCTTCCTCCTTTTGGGCCTAAAGCTCTTTAAACAAGTCAAGTCCTGACTCTCCACCTAACGCATGACAGTAAGAACGTGAAATGGACCCTCCAGACACCCCCACCGTCCCCAGCTGAGGTTGCTGACGTGTGCTGCAAGCCTCACTCACCTTGTTTGTAAGAGCTGTTCTGGAAAGTAATTTGGCAATCTGAGTTAAGAGTCTTTAAAAAGGAGTTTAGATCCCTTCCACCTGGCAATGACCCACTGGCAATCCATTGGCAAGAATGAGTCAGAAACTTGGATTCATTTGCAAAGATGTTCATTGAAGCTTTATATAGGGTTGTAAAAAGTTGGCACCGGTGTCTTTGCCTCACAATATGGGAATGGTAAATAAATTATGGCACGTGCATAAGATGGAATAAACAGCAGTCATTTAAAGATGCTGCTTTTCAAGACTATTTAATGATACAGGGACACTGTTATGCTAGCATGTTAAAGGGATAGCAATCATTACACAAAATTACATGCACCACAATTCCAAAATTACAATAAAACTGCACATATGTGTGTACATGCACATGACAGGAAAGAAATATAATAACGTATCAAAAGTACCTATCTCTGAAAGGTGAGATTGTGATTCGTTTTTATGTTCTCCTCTGTCCCTTCACGATTTTCCATATGCTGCCTTCAAAATTTAAAAACCTCTTCAAAAGACATTTCCACCCAAGGTTACAAGAAAAAAATTTTCCATCATTAACAGTGCAAGTTTGGAATAGTAGGAAAATTTTCTATGTGGAACTTCAGCTAAACTCTGCCGTTGTCTGGCTGGGGCGGGGGAGGTGCAGGGCCCAGCTTGCTGAGCAGTGTGGCCTCTTACCCCTGTTTCCAAGGAAGAAGTAGGGCAGGACTCAAAATGAGCAAGAGATGCAGGTACTTCCCGAAACTCAGCAAATGTCTCAGCACACCTGACTTGGAGCACCCAGTGGTTTTGTTTAAGGCTGTAATAAACCTCAGAAAAAGCTTATGTAAGAGCAATTGGTCCACGAATGACATGAGTTTGAACTGCAAAGATACACTTATATACACGGTTTCTTTTTTTTCTATCCATGGGCATCCACATCCAGGGATTCAACCAACCTCAGGTGTCATCTTGTTGAAATGCAGATGCAGAACCGAAGGTTGCAGAGGGGCGGTTGTAAGGGACATGGGCATCACGAGGTGGGGGTTGGGGTGCTGCAGCCAATCCCCCTTCGTGGATTCCCAAGGATGACATTGATTAGGTTTTGGGGGAGTCAAAAGTTATACTCTGGAGGAAGTTGATAGTCCCGATGGGGAGAGGACATGCAGCTTTGCATTTTAGTTGCAACAAGACTTTTTTTTAAGTTCCCCACTAAACAGCATCTTGTGAGGGAACTAAACTAACCCCACACACTCCTTGCTGTTACAGGGGCAGCTGCTCTCTGTTTACATTGGGAGTTTTGCTGTTGTTTTTTAAGAAAGGTGTCAGGAATAAGCCAGTGGCCACGTGAAGGTGTGCTGGTCTCCATCCAGCCTGGGACACGATGACCACAGAGTCCCTGTCCCACGACAGCTCTGATAAAGGGGCAGTTCCACCTGGGGCACTGGTGGGGGCTCTGAAGCCTCACTGGCTGCCACAGAGAGGAGGCACCCTGATTGGGACCAAGCATTGCTGAACACCCAGCCCTCCCCAGGCTGCGCGCGGCTCTGCCCCCAGGGTGTGCTCCTGACGTGCTCCACCCCCTTCACGTTTAAGTACTAAAACTCACTTCTCCGATATAGGCCAAGAATTTGGCTTCAGCCTCCTGACAAACACCAGCACCAGGAAGGCTGGTCCTGACGCAGAGGCCGGGCGTCCCCGGGAAAGTCCCTGCACCTGCACGCCTGCCTCGGAGCCTGTGCGCAGCCTGGGAGCCAGCCCCGGCCATGCTCGTGCCCGCAGGAAGGGGCAGCGCTCCGGCCGCCCGGAGGCTTCGGTCCACGGGGTTGGCCTAGCGGCGGAGGTGCTGAGGGCACGAAGGCAGCCCCTGGGGTCCCCTGCCACTGCGGGTTGGTGTGAAGGATGCCCTTGTCCTTCTGCCCTGTGGGCTGCAGGCTACAAAACACATCTCAGATTGCTGCCCTTTTGAACTTGGCCACTTGAGACAACCATATGAGATCATGAATGAGGGTTTTGAAGAGTGAAAAAACTAACATAAATGCGAATTATCTTGATTTTTTTTTAGGCTTTTTTTTTTAGCCACAGAGAGTAATAGGCCTGCAGACACAGTCGTTAGTGACTTCACTAAAAGTTAGGCAACTACTGCTTCAAGCTGAGAAAGCGGGGCCAGGGGAAGGAATGGCAGGAGCTCAGCTGCTCCTGACTCCCCTTAAGAATAAAACTAGGGTAGTGGGGATGCAGGCCAAAGGGAGGGTCAGAGAGGCTGTGTCAGCTAATGACAGACGTCCAGGAGGAGGGCTGGGCCTGGGGGACCCAGGAAGTATGAGAACAGGTGTAGAAGCACAGTGGTAAATGATTGAGACACTCTGCTGTGCACCCCAAGTGCACAGGTGCCTATAAAGCTCTGGGGTGCTGTATGGTGAGGTCCAGGTTGTGGACTGGAGGGGTTGAGCCCCATGACCCTGCCCCCAGCTTTCCTTCCCAAAGCAGGTATGAATAGAGGCACTATCAGACCTGATCACCAACATGCACTGCACAGACCACAACCTTCACATCAGAGATCTGAGAGCAGAAAGGACACACAGACCAATATTTCCCAAACCATATCGCCCATTACCACCATTAGAAATGGATTTTATGGTCAAAACCGAGTCCCACGCTGCTGAGCAGATTTCTTCCTGCAAGCGTCTGCAGAGCCGGTGGTGTGCTAAGGAGTGTTGTAACTGGGAGAACACAGAGGGGCAGGGTTTTCCAGAAATACTTGACCATGGGTCCTCTTGATGAGACACCTGTTAGCATCTGGAACTCAATTTACTAGTCTTCATGTTAAAGATGAAGAAAGGGAAGCTAAGAGGTGGAGGGACTTGCCAGGTAACATGCAGGTCACCACAAAGCAGGAAACAGCCCTAGACCTTCAGTCTATACCCCTCAGACACATGCACCCCTGCCAGGTAACCACCAACACTCAATGGTGTGCTCTTCATGCAACCTCACTTCCCAACACTAGATAGACGTACTGATCACGCATTGTGTAGAATTACACTGCTGGTCATCTTGGCATAGATTGATTTGATGGTTCGATCTGTCAGGGATTGACAGAACAAGAGGCTCAGTGGGCTTGGAAAAGCAGCGTGGACCTGCTGCTCACTCGCTCCTCGGGAAGTCCTACATCACTGACACTGCAGGGCTCATGGTAAGACTAGGACATATGAAGTCCTCCTGCCAAGGTCCAGGACTGAAGGCAACCCCTAGAAGGCAGGGGTTGTGAGGGGTTAGCACCCTCACAAGCACTCTGGTTAGTGCAAACTTTTGAAAAACACCAAAATGTCTAGTTATAATTCAAAGGAGCCCATCCTCTCTTCCAACACTTCTTTTTTTGAATCTGACCACAAAGCAGTCATGATCCTTTTTTGTTGGACTAAATACACTTCTGAGCTCCCCATTGTTTTCATGGTGGCCCTGGGACTCAAGATCACCAGCCGCTAACGAGGAGCAGTAGGAAAAAGGAAGGATCTGCAAGATGGCGGAGCTGAAGCCGAGAGCAATGCATTAAGAGTAGAGAGAGGGCCAAGAAGAGACTGGTGAGACAGAGGCCATCGGAGCGCCCCACACCACAGGCCCTCCCGCTTGCACCCCAGTGGAGGCGGCAAAGGGGAAACAGAGCAGGATGTCCTGAGAGCGATACACGGGGTCACCTCAGCCGCGGATGGCCTCTTCCCTCTGGCACCCCAGAGGCGTGGTGCCAGTGTTCTTCTCTACACGGGTCGGGTGTGAAGAAGTTTGGTGTCTCCTCCAGGGGGATTCTCTCCGGCCCCTCCCTGACTGGGTTAGGAATCCTTCCTTAACATGCCGCTCTTGGAAATCCCAAGCTGCTGCTATCCCACAGCCTTCATGTGCTGTGCTCATCTGTGTGAGTGGGAGCTGCGAGAGTCTGTTCCCTCCACATTCCCAGGGCTTCCATGTTAATAAGTAGCTGGTATAACTCTCATCCAATGTTTACTACCTGCCAGGCACTGTTTAAAACACTGTCAAGCACTAGCACAAATGGAAGAGGTAGGCCAAGTTATGATCCCCCTTTTAGAGATGAGGAAACAGGCTCAGAGAGTTTGTTACTTATGTCAGATAGGTAGAGTCAGGCTTCAAACCCCGGAAGTTTGGCTGCTGAGCCTGTGTCTTAACCATTTGTCACTCTACCTGTCAAGAAACATGTGTTGGATCTTCAGTCAAGAATCAGTCAAGGTCCATTAGAAACTGACTTCACACAAAATATTACTCTGGCTGCTTGGTCCCAGGTCAGGATGGGGCTATAGGAAAGAAGTGACAAAGAGGCACAGTGTTGGCCATCGTGGTGCCACTGGTGTAGTGACATAGCAAACATCACCTGGTGCAGGTACAGAGAGAGCTAACCAGAGGGCAGCTACAGAGAACAAGGGTGGAGATGGTCTCAGGGGTATTGGGTCTCAACTGAAATTGATGCTTTTTCTTGCACTTTCTGGTGTTCGAATGATTTTTATTTTAAAGGGGTATGTTTGCTCTAGAGAAATCACTTGAAAGGATCTTGCATTAATCCCTGACCTGAGGGGTAGCCCATCAAGTCGGGGTGATCTGCCATAGTCTAATAAGAAGGAAAAGAAAAAAATCTGCCACAAGCAGCAGGGAAATAAGCCCTGAGCCCAGGTGCTTGTGGACACTCAAGGAGCAGGTAAGACTTGGCCGAGAACCTAGTGTGAGCAGAGCTCGCAGGCGAGGAGGGCGGAGGTGGGCTGTGCTAGCCTAGCTCAAGACGGCCAAGGCGAGCTAAGCACCGGGTCAGTTTTGGTGTGTGGTTGTTTTCACTGAACTAAAAATGACCCAAATGATGCAAAATAGTATCACGTTCTCCATTTCTTTTCAACCTCTAGAAAACAGCCCCCCACATATCCAGACTTCCTTGGAAGGTCGGGGTGCGGTCCAGGGGCAAGGCGAGGTGAGGCTCAGTGGTGGGAGAAGTCAGGCACACACGGCTCCCCCCAACCAAAACACGGCAGAAGAGGTTCTGGGAACAAAAACCACAGGTGAGTCAGCAAACATGCAACCCAAGTCTCGCTTTTACGGCAAAACTCAAAAAGAACTTTCCAAGGGAAGGAAAAGCTCACCCCTTTGAGCGTGTGGCAGCAGGCTCAGATTGCACGAGCTCTAGCGCAGACCTGGGATGAGTAGGCTCCAGCAAGCCTTTCCCCCAGGAGCGGCTCTGGCCCCACAGCCTGCTTCCCTCAGAACCTTGGGACTCAGGACCCCCGCACAGCAGCGTCAGAATAACCAGCCAGCAGAGCACGGAGACCGGGGGCTCGGTGCTTTATCCTGGTGCTTAATAAAGAACTTTGTTTATTCGTCAGTTTCCTAGCAGTCAAACACACGCTTCACAGTTTTAAATGGGGAAAAGCATCTACACAGCAACGTGAGGCAGGGAGCCAACCGAGGACAATTTTGCCCTGAGAAGTGGGTCAGAAACGTGCCCCTCCCCATCTCACACTAAGCCCTAATTAGAGTCTGGGACTCCAAGTACTTCTGGTGCGGCTGTGCTGAGCTGAACCCCAGCAGGATGATCTCATTTCATCCTCAGCGACCCTGTCATGTGGCTTCTACTATTATCCCCACTTACCGAGGCACCTGAGTGCCAAGGAGGTTAGGAAGTTTCCTGCGGTCATCCACAATTAAATGACAAAGCTAGAATTTGAGTACAAGTCACACTAGCTCTAAGTTCATGGCTCTTGGTTGCCTCACTCCCCTGGGATGTCGCAGCAGACTGTCTCACCCCAAGGTCGAGTGAAGGCAGGAATGGGCCTGTGACCCTGGCTCAACTCAGAGCAAAGTCAAGCTGGCGTGGCAGGAGTCACCAGAGGCGTTGTCACTCCAAATTGTCAGCAGCGTGGCTGGGAGCAGAGGTGGGCAGTGCGCAGCATCCTAGCCAAAACATCCACAGGGACCCTCACTGGCTTTACGTACAAAACCAGTGGTGCCTACAACTCCTGCAGTGCAACAGCAACTTAGGGAGGAGAGAGAATGGAGAAGGCGCAAGGAGGCGAGGATGTCTTCCCACTGTGTTGAGTCCTCTACAAACTAGCTAGGCGCCATGGGCAGATTTGCAAGATTTAGCTGAGGTGACTAGTGTATGTTATGAAATGCCCTGTCTTGGCTGTCCTTAATTCTGCAGTCTGCTGGAGCCCAGCCAGCAGTAGTCACCCTGAAGCCCCTTCCACCTTTAAGGGCCAGGACCAGCCCCACCTTCTCCCTGAGCATCACAGGTCTCACTTTCTCCTGCTGCAAGTCCCCAGTGAGGAGGGCAGAGGGCAGTGCTCAATCCTCAAGGAGTAGCCACCTCCCTAAAGCCCAGCTCTTAACCTCGGCCCATAATTCCTAAGATGTCAGAGTGACTGTGCTGCACCAATGCATTTCATTGGAGGCACATCCTGTGCTTTCCTTAGGTTCTCACAGACACTACCCTGGTTTGGCATTTGAGTCCGGAACCACTGGGAGAGATGCCTTGAGGAATGACTTCCCCTAGCCCCTCATCAAGGCTCTAAGAGTCCCAGGTCAGCAGCCTTAGTCCAAAACATAGGAGCATCAGATTCTCCCCAGCTACGAGCACAGTTTGACCCCAGTGAGTTAAGGTAGGTGACCTTCCCAGATGCCAGAGACTGGAGGCCTAGAAAGGATTCACCCTAGAAAGCTGAATCTTCCCTCTGGGCCTTACATACACTCTCTTTTTATTCTTGACAATTGCAGTCTTTTCATGTACTTATTAAATATTCAAGTTACAGATAAATCCTTTCTCGTGTAAACCATACCAAAGTCTGCAGAGAAATAATCAAACACGCGCACACCCACAATCGTGCTGTCTTCTTGTTCCAATTATGCTGGGAGAGCCTGAGCTGCCCCCTGAGGGCTGAGCTGCCTGCAGACAGTATGTCCAACAGGCAGAAGGAAGCAGAGGGGTCGAGCACCTGCACAGGGCACCCTGAAGAGGCCGGGAGAGACCTTATGGCAGAGCTGGGCAAGTCCGATGGTGGAGTCAAGGAAGGAAGGCCAGACGGCCGGGGGAAGACAGTGCTGAGACACACCAGGCCCTGGACTGCCAGGTCCGCTACACACTGAATCTTAACCTCAATCACCCACTTAGTATCTTAGGAATTAATTACCCAATTGCTCCAGGCAGAATCCAGGAGCTTGAAGAAGGCCGCAGGCGGTTTGTGGAGGCCTGCCGAGCGAGGAAAGCAGCTTTTGATGCCAAATATCAGCCAAGTCCTCAGAGGATAGATTTTGATATTTTAAAATTTACTATGGTTCTGACTGTTTCTGAAGTTACAACCCTCTGACCGAAGAACTCGGTTGTTGTAAGTTTATCAATAGAGAATAGTTAAGTAATGAAACTACTTCAAGAAAACTACATTCGGGACAGTCTTATAACAATCTAGTAGCATGATTTTTGTAAAAATCAAAGAACGTGAGGATAAAGCAATGCATAGTTGAAAACAAAGGAAACTCATCATGAGAAACATCAGAAAAGAAATGAAAGAAAAATCAAAATCATCATAAACTCCTCAAACGTTCTTGGAGCTTGTATTGATCCAGATTCTTTTCCCTTCATTGTGGAAGGTGTCTTCCAAAATTGCCTCACTAAAATGTAAAGGAAGGCTTTGTAAAACTAAGGTTTAATTAAGAAGAATTGCCAATAATACAGCCTGTGATAATGAAAGAAATTAGCAAGCAGCAATGATAGAACAGGACTTACAGCTGAGTTATTAGGACTGGAAGGCTGTGGAGAGAACTTGAAGTTTTTGAAATATGTGCTTTCTTCCTGTCAGATGCAATGAAAGGTTTTAGTAAAGGTTTGTGTTTTATGAAGCATTTCAATGGCAAGGAAAGTACCTACTGTGTGCATTACATGATAAATCGTGCTTTCAAGAACTTCTGAAGTTTCTGGAGGAAAAAGTCTATAGAGTAAAAATTAAAGTTCTCCTTTACCCTCAACCTCTGCCAGGGGTCTGGTCCCTGACCCCTCAGACCCCTATGTGAGTCCATTCGTAATAAGAAATTGTTGCATAGGTCAAAACCTCATTGAGATACCACCTCACACCAGTGAGAATGGTGCACATTAAAAATACAGGCAACAACAAATGCTGGCGAGGATGTGGCAAAAAAGGAACTCTTCTACACTGCTGGTGGGATTGCGGACTAGTCCAGTCACTATGGAAAGCTGTACGGCAATTCCTCAAACTGCTAAAAATGGAGCTTCCATACGATCCAACAATACCACTCCTGGGAGTATACCCAAAGGACACAAAAGCAATAATCCAAAAGGATACATGCACCCGTATGTTCATTGCAGCACTGTTCACAATAGCTAAGGTATGGAAACAACCCAGATGCCCAAAAATAGATGACTGGATCAAGAATATGTGGGACATATACACAATGGAATACTATTCAGCATTCAAAAATGATAAACACATGCAATTCGCTGTGACATTGATGGAACTAGAAGGAATCATGCTCAGCGAAGTAACCCAGAAGGAAAGAGAAAAATATCAAATGGTTTCACTTATAACAGGGATATAGGGGAACCAAATATGAGAGAGACACCCAGAGAGGGAGGGAGAGGACAAGGGCTCAAAATGGGTTAGAAAAAGGCACAAAGGACCATGGTGATGGGTCACTGGTGAATTGGTGGAGGGTTACCCAAGGGGAAAACAAAATGTAAAAGATATAAATAGCAATAAAAAATATTTAAAAAAAAAAAGAATTTGCTGCATAGATCATTCCACAACTTGCATTCTTTATTTAACCATTTGTCATAAAAAGTTTTGGTGTTAGTGTAACAGTAAGTTGAGCTATGGCAACAGCTTCTTTTAAATGTTGATCACACACACACACACACACACACACACACACACACACACGCACACACTGTATCACTTACCTAGAATCCTGGGAGGAAATCACATCGTTCAGGTGTCTAGGGTAGTAAGGGTCACAGCATGGGCTGGGGCCAGGTTTTAGTTTAGAAATGACCAGGGGAAGTCAGATCACCAGTAACCCCTTTTCCAGTCTGATTCTCTTGAACTTCCTTGAGGGATGACTTGAAAGCAGAGGCTTCCAGTTAGAGCCCAGACGTTCCCCAGGGAGGTCGCAGCTTTGTGTGGCCTCTGAGACACTAGCGGGATAGGCTCCTGCTCCCTCAGCGTGGAGCCCTCACCCTGGCACTGCACCCTGATCTGGATGCCGCACAGGGCCTCCCATGGAGTCTGCACTGGAAGTGTTTTGCTAAAAGACCCATCATCTGGGCCCTCACAAAATCCAAGTGTTCGAGAAAGGCATGTCGGCCTCCTAAGACCACTGACTATGACCTAGGGAGTCAAACAACCCCCTCAAAAAAGAAAAAGTAGTTCACCCACTGATTTCCAACACCTACTCCTTTGCAAGAGGATCTGTGTTTCCCTCTTTCCTCTCCTGACAGTGGTGGCCCATTGTACACACTTATCTCAGGCCATGCCCCTGAGAGTCACCCCCACCAAGGACCTGCTCAATCTGGGCTCACCAACCAACCAGTTTAGAGGAGGAGGCAGAGCCCCAGGAAGCCAGGGTGTCCTGGCCTCACAATCTTCACCATTAGCTGGCTGGGGGCTCTCTGCTCCTACCATGTGGAAGCTGAGGTTGGGAACGTTCTTTTCTCCATCAAATCTCCAAGCTGGTCTTCCTATAAAGGATCTCTGTACCGTCTCAACCTGCCCACTCAGCACAGCTTCTTTTTTTTTTTAATATTTATTTACTTATGCATACAAGAGCTGGGATGTAGGCCAGAGGTGTGGGGGGTAAGAGGAGTCACCAGAGACAGAGTGGGGAGTAGAACAGGTGGATCTACTGAAATACACTGCTGAGGGGAGCAGCCGGTGAGACAGGAGAGGTCTGCTGAGCCATGTGTGGGTTAGCTCCTTGGCCAGGGATCGAACTCGTACTGCAGTAGCAGCAGATAGCTTCATAGTGCTGAGACTTAACCCTTGCGACAAGGAGGCCCAAAAGCACAGCTTTTGACAGCAACAATAGCGGCCTCTAGTTACTAGAACTCCCTTCCCAGGAGCAAGATACAGGGCTCCCCACTTTTTGCATAATCCTCAAACAGCATTGTGGAGCAGACATTATTGTTTCCACATCCCAGATGAAACAGCTGAGGCCCACGGGCATAGTGAGCACTGCAGCCCATGCCCATCTGCCATCCAAGCCCGGTGCTCAGCGGTGCTGCTACATCTCCCTAAAAATCTGTCCCTTCAACCACAGAACCTACACAGCCCACCAGCCTTCATCATATGATGAGTTATTTTATTCCTTCCGAGTAAAAAGAAAAAGAACATCAAAACACAAGCCTTATTCACTGAATCCAGTTTCCAAAATAAGACCTCACTTATAAAATATTGAACTTAATGGATTGCTGATTAGATAGGGGGATGGTGGGGGACAGGAAGCAGGTGGGGAAGAAGAAATGCTCTATTGCACACAGGCACTCCCGAGTCGCAATGCCAGTTGGCAGCAATGGACCTGGCTAGCCAGCAATGCCAACATCACTGCCTTCACCAGTGTGGGGAGTCTGTTTCCAGATGATTTACACAGCCAGTCAAGCAGGCCTGGAGTCCAGTGGATGCAAAGGCCCCCCCTTCATTTCATATCACGTCACCCATTTCAACCCTTACAGTAGGGACAGGGACAGGAGTTGCAATCAGTCATCACCCCCACCCCAAGTCCTTGAGCCAGACTCCTGCGGTCACCCACTCATGGGTGAGGGGAAGGCTCTTCTTTTGTTCCCCGTGGTCCCTTCCCGCACTTTGGTGTGGTCGGGTGGGGAGGGGGGAGCCCTCACTGTGGTCTGGCCTCAGGGTAGAGCAACCACAAGAAAATCCGACTACCAAAATTAAAGTCACCCGAGCAGAGTTCCTGTGTGCTGTTATGCTAAAAGGGCCTCTTTGTAGTCTTGACTCATATTTCAAAAATATCTTCATGCGTGTGTGTGCGTGTGTGCATGTGTACATGCACATGTGTGTTTTTTATAGATTATACATGTAGGCCCCAGAAGGAATAGGAAGGGGCAGAGAAACAAAGCCCGCTGCATTTAACACACGATGTGCATCTCCAAAATTCATTCGTCGCTAGTGCGAGAAGCCACATCTACCTACGCAGGTGGACCTATGTAGCCCTTGTTGCTAGCCCCACAGGGCAATATTTTCTACCCAGCTGAGTGAATAATGTAAAGCAAGCCCATGTTTCCATGAAGAAAACAGCACAGCAAGTTAGAAATACAACATCCATGGAGCTCATTCCTAGGAAAAGCACCACGTAAAGAGGAACGTTTTAAATGAGGTAAGTACTGTTTTTTAATGCTTTATTTATTTATGCATACAGAGCTGGGGTGTAGGCTAGAGGTGTGGCGTGGTGAGAGGGTTCACCAGAGACAGAATGGGGAGCAGAACAGGAGGATCTACTGAAGTACACTGCTGAGGGGAGCAGCAGGTACGAAAGGAAAGACCTGCTGCACCATGTGGGAAGCTCCCTGGCTGGGGATCGAACTTGTGCTGCAGTGGCTGCAGATATCTTCATAGTGCTGATACTTAACCCCTTGTGCCACCAGGGAGGTTCATAATTGAGGTAAATACTTTTCAAAGTGGCAGTACTATCAGGACTGGCTTAACAATATTTCCATCAGTGTGGACTGCATCCACCATGGAAGATCCCACAAACCAGCCTTATAACGAGCATGTGCGGTAGACTGGCCCGTCTGGTCTGCACATATACTTTGACTCTCATACTACCAGGCAAACACCTGAGGACGATTTCTCAGAATGCACCCCGTCACTAAGCAGCCCGCACACCAAACGGTCCCCACACCCCCGAGCTCAGAACACACCTGCTCTGGGGTCAGAGACCCGCTCTGGACTCACAGAGGAACCTGACCCAACCGCCCAGTTCTCTCAGCAGGAAAATCGACCCACTCCTCCTCAAACAAACCCCCCTGGAGCCCTGATTCTCTCACAGCCCCCACAGCTTCAGTTCTGGTCATGTACGTGAGCTCTAGAAATGGAAGCTCACTGACCTTAACCGGCCCTCTCTGTTTAATTTTCTTACAGGTGATTTTTTTAAAATGTCTTAAATGACATTTAGAAATAATATATCATTGTTATAATATATTATATTACATAATATAATATATAATATATAAAATAATATATATTAATAATATATTAAATAATATATATTATTTAATATATTTAATAATATATTAAATAATATATATATACACGGGGAACAAAAAATAATGATATTTTAGAAAAATAAGAACCACTTTCAAAAGTTCTTAGAATAGAAAACTGGCTTCCTCAGGGCTCAGCCCCATCCCTAATACAGACTGGACCTCCAGCAGACGTTAGTCCATAACCTTGATGAGACTGTATGGGCAAAGAGCAGGACTATCTGTCAGGTGCAGTGACCAGTACCCCCACACGGCCCCAGCAAGGCCTCTGGGCAACTTTCCTTTGTAGCTGACTCCAAGGGGATTCCACCTGCAGGGTAAATTTCTCCTTCTAATATTCTGTTCAGACAGCACCCCTCTGCTTCTTACAGAGAGAAAAAAAAAAAAATGGGCCTTTCCCTACCCTCCCTTCCCCCATCAGTTTCCTCTCCATTGGTTGCGATGAAGTTGGAAGATGAAGCCCACCTAGCCCCATCCCACAAGCCCCCGTGACCAGCCCCCCCCCCACCTCCTTGGATAAAAGAGCCCACTCTAACTGTAAATTATTTCTAAATTGTATATCCTGTTTAATGTGTTTCAAAATTGAAAGAAAATACTTCTCCCACAATTATAGTCATTTTGTAACTGAACCCCGCAGTTTCCCAGCTCCTTCCAAACCTACTTATTTTAAAACAGAAAAATACTGCCTTTTTCCAACATGTTCTTTAGGCGCATGCCAGGGTGTGTCCCGTAGTCCACTTTACTCTCCAGTTAATCCTAGGACTATTGGGTTAAAGACAAATTAGGTAATATGCCATGCTGCCCTCTTTCAGGGAGTTGTCAGCAGTCCGGTCTGGGGGGTGGGGGGCACACCAACACACAACAGTGAGCACATGGGGGCCCAGACCTGAGACCTGCACAGGTGACAGGAAAGGCTGACCCCAGGCTGAGTGCTGCAGGTGGCCTTCCACCGCCCCCCGATGGGCGGGTGGGACTCACAGGCTCTCCACCTCTGGGCCAGGCCAGGATCCACAGACCTTTTCAAAGAACAGGCTGAAGCTCAGAAGTTCATGGTGTATTTTCTAAGTATCTAGTCACTGATGTCAATGAAAAAGTAAAGATCCTCCCCAAATAAGGCTTCAGCTGGGATGAACCTCACTTAAACTTGACATTGGACCTTAACCTTTGTGTGTGTGTCCCCATCTGATGTCCAGACTCCCACTGCTGAGCCATAAATAACTCAGGGCCCTGCAGCAGCCACAGCCTTAGAACCTGGTGGAAAAAGTGGGGCAGATCCAAAGAATATAGGACAACATGAGACATACTTTTTCAAAGAGGCCAAATTTTACCGAGTGATAAATTAGTGTCTGAAGGTCACAAATCACATAATCCAGGACTACAACCATGCCAACAGTACTAGCCCTGACAAAAGGGAGCTCACAAAGATAATACCCAACCCTGGGGAAGAGGGAGGAGGCCTCCAGGAGAAGCAACCACACTGCCTTTCAGAAGATAAGGAACAAGGAGGGCAATAACTTTCAAAGTAAAATACAGTGACTCAGACGTTGCTGACACTCAGGAAGCCCCCAACGCATCCAAAGGGCAACTCAGTTCTGAAAAACTGGCCCAAGGTTCTGGCTCGGAGAGGTGTCAGGAATGTTTCAGCCTCTGTAACTCTTTTTCCCCTGGGAGCCCTCACCAGGTGTGAGACACAGTGCTGTTGACCCCAAACCAAGCATTCAGCAGAAACCTTCCTCAGCTGAGACACTTGTCATCTTGGATTTAAACTTGACCCTGCCTGCCCCTGCCACATGCGGGTAAAGGTCAGGAAACAAAAGAGTTCAGCGTGCCATAAAAGTCTCCGTGATTAATCACTTCCCACCCAACTTGACAGCCACAGATATTTTTTCCTCTCGCCTCAGGCATTATCTCAACACAGGATGAACTTGAAACTGCCATGTAAGGCACACACACAGAACTGGGGGAGCTGGACGCCCACTCCGGACACCTGCCTCACACGCATATCTGGCAGGATGTATTTGTTTCCTCAGGAGCAAACCCTTGTGCAGCACCCAGAGCTCAAAAGTGGCGGTCATCTCTTCCACAGATATGTAATCATCTTCTGCCTGAAAGGCAACTTCCTTAATGACAGTAAAACTGTCTTGAAAACCTTTGCAGACAGACAACTGGTAGGGGTCAGGGAGACCAGTTCTATGTCCGAGACTAAAGTGCCTATTTTAGATAAAAACTGGCACAGTCACCTTGGGAAACAGTTGGCTGTACTTTATCAAGTTAAATGTATACCTACCCTGTGACCCAGCAAACTGGCTCCTGGGTTTTTACCAAGAAAATAAAAATGTAAACCCAAGGAAAGGCCTGTATATGATGCTCATAGCAGCTTTCTTCATAAACACCAAAAAGTAGAAACAGGGCCTCCCAGGTGGCGCAGAGGTTAAGTGCTGCACTGTAGAGCTGTCGGCAGAGGCGACGCGAGTTCGACGCCCAGCCCGGGAGATTCCCACATGGTGCGGCAGACCTCTCTTGCCTCGCCCGCTGCTGCCCTCAGCAGTGTATTTCCATGGATCTGCCTGTGCTGTTCCCCACTCTGTCTCTGGTGAACCCTCTCACCTCCCCACATTCTGGCCTGTACCCCAGCTTGTATGCATAAATAAATAAATCTTTAAAAAAAAAAAAGCAGAAACAACTCAAATGTCCACCAAATGGTCAAACTGTGGTACGTTCATGCAACGTAACACCACTTGGCCACAGAAAGAAGCCGACCACTGAAAACCCTGAGCGGGCTCAAGCCTCAGGTCATGCTGAATGAAAGAAGCCAGGTGCAAAGACTGCATACTGGTGGGCCCCATTGATATGAAATTCTAGAAAAGGCAAAACTATAATAATAGAAAACAGGCCCCTGGTTGCTAGAGCCGAAGGGTGGGAGTAAGTACAAAGAGGTTAAGGGGAACTTCCTGGGAGATGGAGTATTCTGTATCTCAGTTGTGTCACCCAAATGTGTTACCCTTAAAATGGCTCAATTTTATTTTATGTAATTTTTATCAATATTTTGCGAAGGTCCCACCTTCTCCCCCAAAAAGGCAGTCTATGGACTCTGTCCCTGTCCTCCTTTATTTGCTGGCCACCTCTTTCTTTCCTACAGAAAGTTGTGACTCCATAGAAGGAGCAGCTGGAGGGAAACCCATGTCCCGCATCTTCTAGAATAGGGTGGTCCATGTCAGGGCAAGGAGACACCATCAGAGAGCTGAAACAGGACTCACAGCCTGGCCACCAGCGTGCCCCACGGAAATGAACGGACACAAGCCTTCCACCCCAGAGGTGATGCGGCCACCCCCACCAGACAGGGGCCCTGCGGGGCATCTGCAGTGGCCCCCAGTGCAGGCAGCTCCACTTGGAAGCACTGGAAAGGATTGAGCAGGTGCCCAGAGGGCAGCACCCACATTAAGGATCCACCTTGTGAGCTCCTGAACCCCAAAGAAAGACCAGTGTGATATTTAGACACCCACCAAAAAATACCAGGAAGAATTCTAAAGAGCATGCTCAAGAGCATCTGTAATTCAAAGGAACAGGCGAAGCTGTGGCAAAGGACAGGAATCCAGCTACAGTCACCCCTGGAAGGCCTGGACAGACTCTACAGAACAGAAATTCTCTTTCTTCGTCATGAGGAAACAAAGCATGAAGTTGCTTCTTCAGGGCACACGTGACAAAGGTCGACTGTATTATTTTTGTAAGTTCACAGATGCACCGAGCCTGGGAAAATTCTTGAGCAAGAAAATGAGGTGCCTGCGTGGGTGTTTACAGGTCAGCAAACTGACCACACTCCCTCCCTACCACCTCGCTCTCCTGGAGAGTACTGGACAGACATGAAGACCCAAGACTACCACATTACATGCCAACCACTGGTACTGATTTCTGTGAAATAACAAAAAAATCATCACAGATTCTCTTGAAGACAAAACCCGGAATAATACCACCAATGCCACAATAGCCCCTAAATTAATGGTTTCAACTGCCAGGCAAGAAAAGACTGTGGAGGCACCCCCCCAGTCATGACCCTCAGTCTCTGCTGAATGCTACCCACATACCCGATTTTAAAAGCCACAGATGATGCTGGGCCCTTTACAACCAAACTCCAATGAATCCGCAAAAAATAAAGGAGAGTTAATGTCCCGACTCAGCAAAGAATGGACAACCTCTGCATTGCCCAGGCTCCAACCAGCAGGCCCACTTTCTGCTCTGCCCTCCTCCTACAGCTCTGCTCCTCAGCCCCTCCCTGCCCCCACTGTGTTCTGTAGCCCCCTCCAGGAGAAAAAACAGCCAATTATACCCTGCTCTTGTTGGTGAACAGAAGAGAAGCCATGACAGGAGAAAGATTTAAAATTGCAGAATAAAATGTGCAGGTTGTTGAGCTCATGAACGGCAGAGCCAGATCTGCATTCTATCAGTCCACCCTCCCCTCATATTCCACAGCGACAGATATATAACCAGGTGGTACTTTAAATCACCTGCCCTAAAGCTGAGATGCAAACTAAGCTTCTCTCTTGGAAAAGAAGCTTCTAAAGTGCCAGCAAGTACAGCTCAGGACCTCAGACAAAGACAGAGACTGGCCAGGCAGGATTAGGGGAGGAAACCCAGATCCAAATGCGCATGTCTTCAAGACCCCAGATGGCTCCAGCTGCCCGCACAGCCTTCCTGCGCCCTTCATCTCATTCTCCACTTTCTTCATCTGTAATAGGGCATCCTACTTGGGCGCCTGGCAAAGAAAGGAGATGAAATCAGCAAAAGCAAACTGTTCATCAAGATGGTTATGGGAAATACTTTGTAAATGTTATTAACTTCGCTTTTAATAAAGCCAAACCCACAGCTTCCGGGTTGGTGGCTGTGGACAAGGAAAGTGGGGGGCCTGGGCAGGACACGGGTGCTCCACGCCCTTTCTCCAGGCATTGACCTACTCACTTTTTCCATCTGGCTGGCCCTCAGGTACAAGCCAAGGGGGAATATCTGGGCAGTTAAGTACTACAAACCATTTGTAAATTTGTTAATTTGATACATCAATATCTCTAAAACAAGAGAACAGGTTTTTAGCTCTGAGCAGCCCTAAACTATGAACAAGTTGACTCAGTGGCTTAGATTTGGAAACATGAGAAGTACAGGGGGAGCTACTTTTTCACCTTTTCTCCAAGTTTGGTGATGGGTAGTCTAGTATAGAGATTAAAAATAATACGTTGATCTAAGAAGCAGCTAGCTTTTTGGAGTGGCAGATGCTTGCAATAACACACAAAACAAATATTTGTTGGGGACTTCATGGGCCATGACTATAAAATCTTATTTCAGTAACTTTTTCCCTGTGTAATGACTACTGGCATGTCGTACAATGTCATTCTGTAGAATATGGAGTGGAAGTAGATGTCTTTAAAGTGACAAAGTACTAACGATTCCAAAAAGGCACAGATAAAACACATGTAAAGCAATTACCCACAAACGGCCCGTTCATGACCCGCCAACGAACAGTCATTTCAAAACTCGCAATACTCAATGAATGATGCAATTTTTAAATAATCAAATTGGAATCTGCACTTGGCTGAGTTGTTCCTGTCTCCCGGTAGAGGGTCATTGGCTGAGCAAGGATAAAGCAGGAATCTGCAGTCTTCACTTGAAGAGCTGAGCCCTTCCAAAATCTGAACCTAGTTTCATCTGAAAGTGGCTGCTCCTGGCCAGGAAGGGCAGAGTCTGAGCTTGAGTCCTCACATGCAGCCTCCCCTCCCCACTGCAGGGAGCACAGCCCTCTTCTCGGCAGGGAGCACAGACCTCCATCTTCAGGGAGCTCGGCCCTTGTCTGGCAGGCAGTGGTCACTGTGGACTGTCCACTGAATGCAGGCAGAAAGCAAGACTCTCACATGCAACCCTGACCTTTCTCCTCTCTCTGCCTAAACCTGGGCAACAACACCCTTCTATCTTCTATGAAGCTGACAGAGGGAAAGAAGGAGAACACTGCAGAGCACCTACCGATTCCAAGTGCTTCTACAGTGCATCCTTGACTTGTTTAAGCGCTCCAACAGATCTAGCATTACCTTCATTTTTGCCAAGGACATTGAGCAATATAAGCCTTTCTGGGACTTTCTAACATTTCTGCCCAGACCCCCACCCCACCCAGCCATCCAGCACTTTCACCATGCCTGAAAAACTTACCACTTGCTGGGCCAGGTGGGTTTCCCCCTCTTCCCTGATTCCCAGCTCTGTGAAGGCAGAGTTCTGTGAAGGCCTTTTACTGACTTAAATCTGCACAGAACATCTCTTAGGAGATGTACAAAGGGTTCTTTAAATAAGTTAATCTAGAAATTAGAAGCTGACTCACCATTGACCCCACAAGCGTGTCTGGGAACCGACTGAAGGAGACTGGGGGTAACCCAGGCCCCCTGGCCATGTCGCCACACTGTCTCTGGATATGTCAGAGTTCTGAGTAGTCGCTGGCCAGGCTGCAGACATCAAGCTTCCTGACCTTCCCAGTTCCACTCCAGGGAGGTTCAGTGGGAAGGGACTCCTCAGACCTCAATCTGCCTGCTTGTTCCTGTCCTCAGAGGATATAGAGCTGCTTCCTTTTCAGTGACACGTTGGGAAATTCCAGTGGCCTAAGATTGGCCCAAATGGAGCTGCTCACTAGTGGGTTCTTGGGTTTGAGGAGCTGGACCTAGATGTACCCACACACAGAGGGTAGGGGGTACCTGTGGGCAGAGGCTCTGAGGAGAGGGCAGGAGAGAAGATGCCTTCTTTGCTGTCACAAGAAGATATCAGGATGCCTAGTCCTCTCAAGGGAAGTACTCAGGAAACCAAACTTCAGGTGAAAACCTATTCAGTCTTCACTATAAGAGCAGGAGCAGACAACAATATCTGCTGTCACCATTCTTGTTTAAGCTAATATTAGAGGTTTTAGCTAGATCAGACAACAACAAGAAATGAAAAGAATCCAGTTTGGAAAAGAAGAAATGATACTGTCATTATTTGCAGATAAGATATTATAAATAGGAACCCCTAAAGATTCCACCAAATAGATATTAGAAACAATGCATGAAAACAGCAAAGTTGGCAAGTTACAAAATCAACAAACAAAAATCTATTTCATTTTCATAAACAAATAATTAACAAGCAAAAAAAGAAATTAAGAAAATAATTCTACTCACAAAGAACCTAAGAATTAGCCTAGCCAAGGAGATGAAATATTTATACAGTGAAAATGACAAAACTCTATTAAAGGATATAGATCAAGATTTCAAGCAATGGAAAAAATTCCAAATCATGGATGAAGCTTATCAATATAGTCAAAATGACTATTCTACTACAAGCAACACATAGATTTAATACAATCCCCATTAATATACTAACAACGATCTTCAAAGAAATAAAACAAAAATATTAACATTTATATGGAACTATACATATGATATATATATCATATATATATACATACACATAATAAAGATGCTTTTGGAGACTTGACCCCTATTATAAGAAAAATAAAAGCAAAAATAAATAATTTGGATTACCTGAAGTTAAATAGCTTTTATAGAGCAAAAGAAAACCATATATTTGTACATACATGTATTTACAATATTAGGAAAAAGGACTCCTGAGGAAAAAAGAGAGAAATGAAAGCATCATGTTATCTAATTTTAAACCATACTATAAAGCAATAGTAATTAAAGCAATATGATACTCGAATAAAATTGAACACATGGAATAAAAATGAACACAAAAGCCCAGAAATAAATCCATGTTTATATCAATATTTATTTCATGATAAAATAGCCACGGCCATATAATGGGGAAAGGAGAGTCTCTTTAACAAATGGTACTGGGAAAACTGGAATTCCACATGTGAAAGTTGGATCACTCTCTAGCCCCATGCACAAAAACCCATTCAAAATGGATTAAAGACTTAGATATAATACCTGTAACAATAAAAATACACAGAAGAAACCACTAGCATTGTCTTTTATGACATAGATGATAAGGCTGTTTTTGGAGACTCAATTACATTTGCAAGGGAAATAAAAGCAAAAGTAAACAGCTGGGGTTATCTCAAGTCAAAAATCTTTTACAGAGCAAAAGAAAATATAGTAAATTAAAAAGACATCTTAGTGAATGTGAGAACATATTGACATATTACACTTACAAGTATTTAATATCCAAAATATACTAAAAGCTTATTCAATTTCAAAATAAAAAAGCAAAAAATCCAATTAATAAATGGGCAGCAGATCTAAATAGACAATTCACCAAATAGGACATCCAGAAAGCCAGCAGACACGTGGAAAACTGGGACAGGCACAACCAAACCACAATGAGATATCATCCCACACCCATGAGAATGGCACAAAGACTCCCAAAAAGCACTGGAGAGGATGGGGAGAAAGAAGAACCTATTACACTGTTGGTTGAAATGTAAACTGGCCTACCCATTTTGGAATGCAATCTAGATTAACCTAAAAAACTAAAAAAGGAAGGACCTCCCCAGTGGCACAGTGGTTAGATGCTGCGCTGTGGAGCTGTCAGCAGCAGCAGGCGACGATGCCAGTTCGATGCCCGGTGGGGGAGATTCCCACATGGCCCCACAGACCTCTCCTGCCCTCTCCTGCCCTCTCCTGCCTCACCCGCTGCTCCCCTCAGCAGTGTGTTTCCGTCGATCTGCCTGTTCTGCTCCCCACTCTGTCTCTGGTGAACCCTCTCGCCATCCCATGCCTCTGGTCTGTACCCCAGCTTGTATGCATAAATAAATAAATCTTAAAAAAAAAAAAACTAAAAAAGGAAATACTGGGCTGACCTAAAAATCCTACTTTTGAGCATCTGTCTGAAGAACATGAAACCATGGACTCAAAAATGTATGTGCTTTCCAATGTTTATTGCAGTATTATTTACAATACAATGGAAACAACCTGAGTGCCCACTGAATTAAGGAGATGTGGTCTGTCCACACAATGGAATATTATTCAGCCATCAGGAAAGGTGAAATGTTGCCATTTACAGTAAAATGGAGGCAGCTTGAGGGAATCGTGTAGTAGCGCATGTCAGAATGACAAAGACAAATACTAGATGTTCCCATAATAGATGATTCTACAAAGAAAATACTTATAAAAACTAGCAGGCCCTAGTAAGCAAAGTGAGGTCCCTGAGGGTAAGAAGAAGAGGGGCAGAGGGAAGCATAAAAAGGGTATGAGGGATGGTGGTGGAGAAATAAATAAAAACAAAAATTTTTAAATAAAAACAAGAATTCAAAATACATGTTACTAGTATGTTTCCTTTAATTGCATGTTGTTATATCCTCAAAGATCATTTTCTCATTAAAAGTCTTAAATTAAAAAAGGGGGGGTGGGATTTCACACCATTTCACACCTATCTTGAAGGGATATTTTACACCCATATTTACGGCGGCTTCATTCACAAGAGGTAAAACACAAAGGCAGCCCAAGCAACCCCCCCAATGGGTGAGGGAACAAATAAAATTTGGTAGAGACATGCAATGGAATGTCAACCAGTCTTAAAAAAGAAAGGAAGTTCTGTCACATGAGACACGTGGGTGAACCTTGAGGACATTTGGCCCGTGAAACCAGCCAGTCACAGAAGGCAAGTCCAGTGTGAGCCTGAAAGCAGAGTGGTGGGTGGCAGGGCACAGGGAGGGAGGGACAGGGAGGCTAATGGGTCCAGAGTTTCAGTTTTACAGGAGCAAAAGTTATGGAAATGGGTGGTGGTGATGGTCCATGACATCATTCAACACAAACCATACGATCCCAGCTCACTTAAAAATGGTTAAGGTTAAGGTGCTGAATTGTCTGTTCTATGTATCTACCACACACATTAAAACGAAAGGCACCTGGTCCTCACGGCCCACTGTTGACCAGATTCCACTTCTTATTTTGCTGTATGTGTCTCCTTTTCAGCTTCCTACCCTCAGGTGCCAATTTTATTAATGGCACAACGAGATTCAAATAAACTTTCCTTCAGAGAAAGGACAAACCTGAGCTGTAGGCAACTTGCCAGAACCAGAGAATAGGAAAATCAGCCACAGTCGGTCCAGAAGGTGCCACTCTGCTGGGCAGACTGGCCCTGCAGGGGCTGGGGGGATGCACCTCCTGAGCTAGGGGACCTGGCCTCCTAGATTCTGCCATGGGGGCAGGGGGCACACAGTGGAGCAAGGACCAGGTTAATATCCATAAAATGTATTATCATTGTCCTTCCGGGTTCTAAATGTTTCTTTCGATGAGTCACAAAGGTTAACTTCAAGGCTCTTAAATTAAAAACCCACAGGGTTTTCCTTTTTTAGACTGTCCTCAGGAGACCTCTCACTGAGTGTTCCCTCTGTCCTCCTCCCCAACTGGCAGCTGTTCTTAGCATGTGTGTTTACAGAAATACCAGTAGTTATTGCATGTTCCTTTCCATGTGATTAAGCATTGCCATAAAGCCCAGGCTGGATTAGAAATAGATCTTTTTTCCCTTCTGAGAAAGCCCTGAATGGAGCAAAGCTGGGGGCAGTGTGCAGCTTCTGCCACCTACTGGCCATTAATGGGATCACATACTAAACGCCAAAAGGTGGACAGGATTTTGCCACCTGCCAATAAACTGGTCAGCCCACTGCCAGGGCAGAAGGTGACTCAGAAATGCCACCAACCAACTGCCTATCCTGGAACCTACCCCTAGAGTTGTGCTCCCTGTCAAAGGGTGCCAGTTACCTAAGTTGTTATCTAAAGAAACAGTCCACTGGGTAGCTTGCCCACAGAAGGGCACTTAGGACATCATATTATTCTAAGTAGGTGCTCAGACTTGGAAAGGAGGGTGGACAACCCATGGTACTTTTTGACTTTATGGAATTTGACAAATAAAGGATATCAGGGCCCAGACAGCTCCCATCACTCTTTCTGACACAAAGAGGGAAACAGAGCTTTGGGGGTACTTGTCAGAGTGGAAGTATGACTTAATGGTTCCTTTTTGTTTATTTTTCAAAGTCAAATACACCACCATGAGGATATCCAAGTGTTATCTCAAAAGTGTGGGAGATCTTACTTCAAAGTTGCACAAGCAGAGGGCCCCCAGCTCTGTACTTGCAGCCTCCTTTCTCCGCTCAGCTTAACAAATACACATGGCCCTTCTGACTGCCAGGCAGAGCAGCAGGTGGGTGCTACTTCATCACCTACCTATGGGGTGCTCTCTTTGCCAGCAGGTATTTGGCTATTTCTCAAATAAAAACTAATCTTAAATAATGAAAACTTGCCACCACTGAGGATATTCATGGTCTGAAGCCCATTCACAAAGACTTTGGAGCAGTAATGGGAATATGTATGCAAAATCTCCAAGCGTGACCACTTCAAATGGGATTACACCCATGAGAGTGTATGTCCTGATGTGTTTGGCTTTTTAAAAAATTAGTAGAGAAGCAGGAATGAGTAAAATCGAATAGAAATTAAATAGCAAGAAAATGCCCAGACACTCAGTCTAGCCTGGGAGTAGGGAGGGGTAGCCAGGGGGCTGGGAGGACCATCTGAACTTGCGGCCACAGAGGCCAGGGACATGGAGAGTCCCTAATGACAGAGACTAAAGGGGGGGGGGTCGGTGTTGCAGGGTGGCCTCAGAAGCCCTTCCCTGAACCTCCCACCCAAGTCAGCAGCAGCTAAGTACGCCCGAAACAAGCAAAGCAGCAGCCAAGTAGTCACCTGTGCCTGGCAACTTGTATGCTTTTCATATGTTTATCTTATATCAAAAAAATATATACACTTGAAAACAAAGTTTTAAAAACTTATCTGTATTTCTTTGCAATTTCATAAAGAATTATTCCAATCCAAGATGATAACTTTCTGAGGAAACTGAGCAGTTAATTTTTTTCTGGTGGTTTCTTATGGTTCAGAATCCTAAGGATTCAATCATGCATCTGTTCATAAACTTTCTCAGGCACCTACTGAGGGCCGGGCACCATCCTAGACAATTAGGACACCGCAGTGAACAAAAAAGATTAAGATTCTTGCAGTTGAGGAGTTTATACTCTAGAAGAGGGAGACAGATTATAAGCAATAAGTATGTTATTTAGTAGAGTAAAAGATGAGTGCTATGGAGAAATTCAAAATCGAGGCGAGCAAGGAGCATCAGAAGTGCCGCAAGGGAAGGGGAGTTACGCTTACACTTTACACGGAGTGACGTGGGTTGGCCTCGCTCAGAAAGCAGCATCCAAGCAGACACAGGCCCGCTGGCTCTTCCTCCCTGCACACATCGCACAGACAAAACAGAACAGAAAGTCCAGGGACAGCCAGAAGATTCCATCCACAGCATTTGTCAAGAATCTATAAACAGGGTTGGCCACAAGACTTAGAAAGGGCAGACACAAGACTCTCCAAGACGTGAGCCTTTGCAACCAAACAAGACCGCGAAGAAAGAAGGAGCCTGCACAGGACATCCCTGTGGGTCAGGTTTTCGCATGACCTTAACCAAAGCTGGAATACGACCCATGACCAAGTGAAAACCCCGAGTGCTGTGAAACCCCAAATGACAGAAAGCTCCAGAGCAGCCAGCTAAAGCTGCCTTTCACTCGTGTCCAAGTGCGAAGATGATGGAAGAGGGGTGTGCTGCTCGTGCCAAAGTGGGAGTGCTGGGAGGGGGAGGAGAGGAGAAACCCTCAGATTCTAATTCTCCTTCTGGCTGGTTCTCAAGGATATGAAAGGGGAAATTCCTTTTCCAAAGAGAAGCCATCCTGTGAATGGCTCACATCTCCAGGCCAACGTCAGAGCTGCCCTCTATGATCTTTGGGATCCTCCAGAAAACAAGAGGTGTCAGAGATGGGGAAATGTAGTTCCAGACTGCAGAAGGGAAGAAGGGGGTACAGAAGGCGAGAAGAAACTCTGGCAGAGCTGAGTCTTCAGGATGCCTTTGAACTGCTGAGTCACGGCCCTGGGCCACTTCCTCTGGGCTCATATTATGTTCAGGCCCCTGGAGCTGGGTTCTTCCCTTTCTCCCAGCTAAAAGCAAACACACTGGTCATTTCTGAAGAGCAGAGTCCCCTTATCTCGTTTACAGGGTAAGCGTCAACTACACCTGCCAGCACCAACAGCACTGACCCATCAAGGGGCAGCCACCTGGCACCACCTGGAATCAGAAAGCCAGGGCCACCACTGTGCCTCCCTGCCCGTGGCCGCCACCACAACTCCCCCAGCTTCCCTCCCCACGGAATTGAGCAGGCTTGTGACTTAAGCCTTGACAAATCAGCGTTTTGCAGTGCCCTCCACACTGGCCTTGGCTGTGCCCAGCACCAGGAAGCCCAGGACTCTGCAGGAGTTTCTCCACAACTCTCACCCCCAGGAGAGCTTTCTACAGAAGGAGGTGATCATTATCACAGCGGAGCTGGGGACAATGTCATTCAGAGCAAGTCTGGGTTGAGATATTTATTGAGTGTGGCTTGGTCTCAAAGGCATTACACTAAGTAAAAGAATTAAAGGCAAGTTTGTACTAATCCAAGAGCTCTGGCCACAGTACTTTCAGTCCTACTAGGATTCAATTTGTCTCCCCAAACAAAATGAAGCAGGTGAAGCAAAAACAAGGAGGTTCTCACTGGGAGAATGAGCTGCCTTAGGAGTCAAGAGCCCAAGTAAAGCAGTGACCACGTGGGAGAGCGAGCAAGTGCAGCAGCCCGGGGCAGAAGGGCTTGCTGGGTGCAGGGAGGATTTGAACCCAGGTCCTGAAATGGAACCATGACTGTTAGGCTGATGTCCTCAAACCCAAAGGACCCCTGAGGATTCAGAAAGATGTGGTGGGAGAGGAAGTAGTCAGCAGCCCCACTGCTCAGAGACAGGGACTCAGGGCCAAGCTGCAGAGCCCCCAGGGCAGGGGCTACCCCGAGGAAGGGGCCTGGGATTGGGGAGGGGAGGGGAAGGGTAGAGGGGGAGGGAGCCAGGGAAGGATGAGGGTTGCTGTCACTTTCTCTTCTCCCTCCTCCTCTACACTCACCAAAGGGCCACTTCTGCCTTCTGGAGAACCCAGAGAGCCAGGGTGAAGATGTTTGTTGACCAGCCCTGTGGCCAGTCAGAGAGAATGATGACAGCTTCCCCCACCCCTGCCTCGCCCATGCCTCTGAGTGCCTGGAGCCTCCTTTCCCTCTGCTTCCCCACCCCCTTGCACTCTCAGCCATTTTCTCTACCCTGAAGTCCAACATGTCCTTCATTCTGCAGGACCCTCTCCAAAGCCCAACGCCCCACGTGGGGACCTCAGTCTGCACCCACTTCCCCAGTCTAGGTCGGACCCAGCTTGCTCCGCAGCGCTCTGGTGGAACCAGCCGTCACCATCTTGAGGATGCTGATTTGTTCCTGTGGGCGGCCTGTGTGTGTACCTGACCATCTTTGTTCTCTTCTTTTTTTCTGAGAACCCAGCATGTAAGCTTTGGATTTATCGTGTGCATGTAAACCGAGGCACTTAACTTATGTGATGATGAATAACAGAACAGAAAAAATCGAAGAAAATGGAAACTGACAGAGGCTCCTTGGACAAGTATTTTCTTCAATTAAACAACCAGGAAACTCTGTGCTGTCTTCCTGTCTCATCATTGCTCAGTAAAAGCCAAAGAAAAAACAGCTTCATATTTCAGAGAGTGATGCCCTGGTCTTTGGCCACCTACCGTGTCTCCACAATTTGCAAGGGTCCTCTTTTGGCTCGGCTCACCAACCCTGTAACTCGTAGTCTTACATGAACTCCCCCATCCACCCTACGGGAACCCCGGACTGCATGACTCAGCAAGTCTAATTCAGGACGGGAGTATCAGGCGCACAGTCCTTCCCCACCTTGGCCGTCACAAAACAGAAAATCTCGCTCAAAAGAAATCACTCACCATGGACCCACTGCTATTGATGAGAATACAAAAATGTTTCCCAATTTCCCCTAAAAAGAAATGGTCCTCAGACTAATCAACATCCACAAATACATTTGAGCTTCCCTATAAGTTAGTGGTCCTATAAATATTACAGTTTTCCTTTAAAACATTAGCAGGTCCTCACACTATGTAACCCCCACACTATGTAACCTATTTTCAAAATGCTCTCTGGACATAGTTGTAGTAGCCCCTCAAAAGCCACAAGAAATCTCTAAGTTTACAATGGACATAAATAAAATTCCTGACATTAGCAATTTAAAGTGGCCACATTTTCACAGTGATTTTAAAGAACACATTTCCTAAGCGTGGATGTCCTCTGAAGTAACTTAGCACTCTGTCCCAGATCCTTTTTGTACAATAAGAAGAGGGGCATTTTGCTCTGCAGGCCTTCTCCCAAGAGGGGGCACTCTAAGCCAACCCAAGTGTGTCTAATAAGCACCATCAGCACCTGAAACTCACCAGGTTGAGCCTGAATGCTGCAAACCCATCAACCACCTGGCAATCCCAACGACCCTGAAGGGGTGGGATTTGGCACAGAACCCAAGAATTCCCAGGCCGACATTCAGTGCCAAAGTGTTTTTCTAATTATATCCTGGAACAAGCTACATTTGGAACAACACTTTCTCCTTAGGGATTCTCCAGTCCTCAAAGCCCTTCTGCCTGAAAGGGGGGAAACACTTTAGTTCCTTTCTCTCGCATAGGCCTAGAAAGGCGAAAAGTAGGAGGTCTGGTAAGGCCACAGCCATGTTCCCTCTGCAGAGCACCATCCGACCAGTCCCCAGTGGTGAGAGAGAGAGAGAGAGAGAGAGAGAGAGAGAGAGAGAGAGAGAGAGAGAGAGAGAGAGAGAGAGAGAGAGAGAGAGAGAGAGACCAAAGTAATCCAGTGGATCCTCACAGTCTGCAAAAGGCTACAGAAGGTTGCTCCAGTCTGCCCTCCCCAGCCTGCCACAGTACTGCTGGGGTTCAGATGATGGAGTTCGGCGTTTGGGGTTCTTGAGTCCCTCTGAGAAAGAATCAACAAGTTTCCCATTCATCAACACACTGCAAGCTTATTAAGGAAAGGGGGAAAAGGAAAGACATACACCTGCACTGACACAGGCGGGCAGCCGTGAAAATCAAGAGCTGTGTTTTTCGAGCAAAGAGTATCTTTACAGTGTTCTTTGATGGAATCATTGTGAAAATTATCGCCTTGGGGTCAAGTTGGATTGGTCTTCTGTGACTAATAATCCTCTCTGCCCCCACCTCTGTCTGATAATCTCTTCTGACCCCACCTCAGATTCCTGGAAACTTCCATCACCAGGTTTCGTCTAAGACGCCTGAATCGTCCCTCCCCCCCACCTCTGGTGTTTGTCCTGGTGAGACCTTCCACTGTAATTTTTCTACTCCAGTTTCCATCAACACCTCAGGCCCCTCTCTGGACCAGTGGGGCGCCCCCATGTGAGGCGGCCCCCATCCTGGGGCTAGGCCGGGCCATGTTTTTCCTCTTTCATCTTCTTACTCATAGTGTGTTTTACATGAACAGCCTATTGTTGAGTCTTGTTTTTTTTTAGAAGTCTGACAATTTCTACTGTTAAAAATAGAATAGAAATAGGAACACTCTCCCCAGCTGCCCAAGATGGAGTCCCTCATGTGGGGCCCCATCCAAATTTAACAGCTAGTGTACTTTCAGCCTCTACCAAAACTGTGGTTATTAAACCAGTCAATCTGGAGTCTCCCAGCCAGCCCCTATGAGGTAATCGGCATAAGACCCCCTTGCCTGCCCCTGACAGAAGGTCTTTACCTGAAATATTCTTCCCCCTCCCCCGACCCCTGAAATATTCTTTTCTTTTCCTAATAATCTCATCCCACCCTCTCTCTATCTATAAATACCCACCATTTTGTGTGACCCCTTATAGTGTCTAGGTGGGAGGCTGCTTGATTCATGAATTGTCTTATAGAGCTAGTTAGATCTCTAAACCTGTGAGGTTTTCTAACACTAACTTGAATTTACACCCAATGTAATAAACTCTGGTAGCCTAACCTTGGTTTCCTTCATTGATGCTATTAGAAGGTCTCATCTCTTGTGACTGGGGTATGGGGTGGTCATTGTTTCAGAGAGTTTGGGTTCGCCTTTAGGTTCCCAGCTTCCTACAGGGTTCAGAACTCAAGCACCACGGGAATATGTAAACATGCATGTATTCCCTCTGCTTACCTGCCCCTTCTCCGGTGCCACTGACCCAGGAAGATTCCAGGGAAGCAGAGATGTTTGGAACTCTTCCAGACCCTAATCTCTCCCCTGCGCCCAGGATGCTTCTCAGCCCTGCAAAGCCTGCTCCTCTCCCCACCTGTGCTCATGCAGGCACCTGCCCCCAGAGCACCTGGATTCCCTGCTCACCTGTTGAGGGTGTGTCTCTCTGCAATTCAGTTCATCAGCACCTCCTCACATCTACCAATCCTGGAAAGTCCCACAGAAGCTATGCTTTGGGTTCTGTGTGAGACAGTCTAGGAAAAGAAAAGATGAGCCTTTAGAAGCCCCAAGTCCTATTTAAACAGGTGAACTACATCATGGCTGTCCAAACAATTTGGCCCACCAAACTGACCACGAGGTGCCATGCTAGACAAAAAGTGTTAGATACTAACTGATGAGTATCTTACAATTTCCCAGAGGGAGAAGGCCAAGAACCCGCATGTGCAGCTGGAATTTAAACCATCTGTGCATGCCCTGGCATAGGCAACTCAGAGCAAGCTAAGACTGCTCTCTTTTGCTCTACCTCGTTCCTACCCTTGAAATATCTCCTCCTCACTCCTTTCGACGAGCAAGGAAGGCTACATTGTCCGCTCAGACACTGGTTCCTTCATGCACAAGTCTCTAAAAAGTCTCTAATAAAGCCTTGCCAACTACACCAGACTTAGAGTGCCCCCTACTGGTAGAAGGACTGTAGAGCAACATGCCAACATCCTTGTTACTCTGTTAAAATTATTCTAGAATCTGACCCATTCTGTCCCCAAAAGAGGGACAGAGAGAGAAAAAGAGCCAGTGCCCTAAGATTATATAGTGTCTGCTTCCATTATATTATGCTTTTGAAGCAACAAAATTATAGAGATAAAGAGCTTAGTAGTCGTCTGGATTCGGGAGTCGGGGAGTATGGAAGAGTAGCCTGAGGGATCCCTGTACTAGAACTGTTCTCAATCTTGGGTGGTCACATGAGTTCATGAATGTGAGAAAACTAGACTAAGACCGACAGACATAATAAGACAGTATGTATAAAGCTGGTGAAATCTGAATAAAGTTGATGGATTATACCAATGTCAATTCCCAGTTGTGATACTGTATTACAATTGTTACCTTTGGGGGAAATCTGATGAAAGGTATATAGTCTTACTCTGCATTGTTTCTTACAACTACAAATGAATCTACAATGATCTCAAAATACAAAAGTCTTAAAAATGTTAATCTTGAACAAATAAGCAGTTAAAATAAAACTACATCAGCAACTTTATTATGGATGCAGAATTATTGAACTTCTCATTTTTGTATTTTCTTCATTGTTTGGTATGTCGATGTATCCCTTTCATTTGGAAACATTAATTAATCTGATTAAATACAAGATGAGTTTCAAAGTGGATGCATTATTGGGATTGAGGAGGTAGCCCATGTTCAGATTGCGGAACTAACTCCTCCCCCCACAGCTTGTTCCTGGTGGAATCTTGTGATGTCATCAGTGGCTTGGGTTCCAGAACCTCGGAAACCATTGATCCCAAACACGGCTACGGTCAGTGCTCATATCAGTCTCCTTGAGGCTGTGCCCTGGGTGAGTGAGAGAGAGACTAGGTAGAGTGTGGGCAAGGGGAGAGGAAAGTGAAAATGCAGGGAGTTGATCAGAGCATAAAGTCAGCTCTCAGAGAACTGGGCCATTGATAGTGCCCTGAGAGACTTGAGCCATGAGAACAGTGAGGAGATGGGGAGGACAGGAGAGAGGGAGAAGAGGAGGGATAGAAGAGAGAGAAAGGGGAGAGGAGAGAAGGAGAGGAAAGGGAAGGGAGAGAGGAAAGAGAGGGATAAAAAGAGGCGGGGCAGAAAGGGAGGGAAAATGCATTCCCCGCCAGTCTTAAGGAAGATTGTCTGCAGAGGCGATAATGGCGCTGCCCGTGGGGGGGCACTAGGCACTGCCTCAATCAACCCAAGGGCCATCCCAGACAAACATGGGCCACTGTGGTTCTATTTTTTCAGGCTTGATTGCCTATTATTTTATAATGATTCACAGAATATTTATGTCGAACTGATGACAAAATGAATGTGTAACAACATACTGTTAAACCCTAATGGAAATGTGCCTGAGGCTCCTTTCTCAGACACAAGTTCCAGTCCCAGACTCAAAGTGTGCTAGCCATGGTCAAGCAAATCCTAGACCTAGTCATGGTTTCCTCAACTATAAATCAGGTAAGTTATAAATTGTCCCTCACAGATCTTTTTCAGGATTGAACTCAGTAATTCTTAGTGCCCTGATCAATAGCTGATGTTTAATAGGCAACCAATGAATGTTGGTTACTATTATTGCCATTTCACCATCACTAGATCTCAAAAGAAGCAGGTCAAGCCAAAGTATTCCAGTCAGAACCCAGGCAGATCCCATGGGGTCACCTCCATTTTTTTGTACACAGAAGGCAGGATCACCCTGAGCTCTATATTCGCCTCCTGAGAGACCGCTCCAAGCCAACAGGCCCCTGCAAAGGAGAATCAAAAGAAGGGGGTGTGCATGGAAGGGAAGGCAGGTGTGTGGGGTCGTCTGCCCTTCATCCCAGTCTTTGAGTGAATGAAGGGGATAAGACCTTGTGACTCCAGCATCACTGCTTCTTCCCCTTGGCGCTCATGAGTTCTGCAGGGGGAGGGGCAGCGTGTCCAGGGCAAGACAGGGCAGGCACTGTCTTGTCACTTGGTCACTACTGAAAATCTCTATGACTGGAGAATTTCACATTTATCTCCCTAGAGGTGTCCTCCAGGCAGAAAGATCCATGGAAAGAGGCACAGGAGAGCAGCATATGCCTGGCAAAGAAAGATAAATAATAATTCCCACCCTCCAGGACCCTCTCTTCTGGATGCACTGCCCTCCTTTATAGACAAGTGTAAAGGGGGGAGGGGGTGACAATCATTCTCCTCATCCCCCAAGACAACACATGCAAAATCCTCAAGGTGAGTAGAAAGCGAAGAGCCCAGTATTTCCCAGGAGGGCCCCTCCCACCATCACTTGGGGTCCTTCCTCTCCCCGCAGCTACTGAGAATAGGAGCCTTCCAGGATCCTGTTCCGCCTCATCAGAGGCTGTCCCTGAGCAGAGAACCAAGAGGAGAGGCCAGAAGAGAGCGCTGATGGATGTCAAGGCAGGTATGTGTCCTCGGGCACCCCTCTGTTTGCTTAGCCCTACATGAAGGCCAATTATTGCTGAGCAATTATTGCTTGTCATCTTGTCCTCACAAGGCAGGCTCCAGCCAGGGTAAGCAGCAAGGGCAGGTCCCAGGATGCCCCAAGGGGGTCACATCCATGGTCACACAAAGTCTTGTACCTGCAGCTGTCCAGGAGGACAACCCCCCAGCTTCTAATTCCACCGCCTCTGAACCACTCTGTGAACTCAAGTCCTGGAGGAAGAGGGGGCAGAAGAGAAACATATGGACTGTCAATCATTTGGAGGGGACAAAACTTAGGATGAACAAGAGGAGAAGACCCAGTTACCGTTCTGAAGACCAAGAAGCATTTTACCGGCTTCTCGGTGGGTTCAGTGAGCTGCAGCGCTGAGCGGCCTTCTATACGAGAATCGCAGGGCAATGGCTCTGGGCCCAACCGCTCCCCGGGCTCTCACTCTAAGGTGTTCAGGTGACTCCTGTGGAGCTGACAGGGCTTCCCTCACTGACACAGGCTCTGGAGGACGTGGAGGGGCAGGAGGATCACAGACGTTTCAGAGCAGACCAAGGGGTGCTTCATCTGCATGCAGGGATGCTTCGTTCATTCCTTCCAGTTAAGATTTCAGAGATTAGTGATGAAAGGCCAAGCCAGTTTTCACTGTCTTTATGCTAATATGGAAGAAGAAACAATACACACAGAAATCAGTTGCTCTCAGTCAGTGACAAATGCAGAGAAGGAATTTTGTTAGAAAAGCAAGATAGGGCCTCCCTGGTGGCGCAGCGGTTAAGTGCTGGGCTGTGGAGCTGTCGGCAGCAGCGATGCGAGTTCGACGCCCGGCCGGGGAGAATCCCACATGGTGCGGCAGACCTCTCCTGCCTCGCCCGCTGCTCCCCTCAGCAGTGTATTTCTGATCTGCCTGTTCTGCTCCCTACTCTGTCTCTGGTGAGCCCTCTTACCACCCCGCGCCTCTGGCCTGTACCCCAGCCTGTATGTATAAAAAATAAATCTTTAAAAAAAAAAAAAAGAAAAGCAAGATACCCAGAGATGGGGTGTGAACAAAGGGAGGAGACCTTTATGAAGTGGGACACTTGGGGAAGGTCTGACCGAGACAGTGGCATCAGGACTAGAGGCAGAATTGAGTGGATGGTCTGGGGACCAAACTGAGCTCACAAATACAACATCTATTAGTCCCCTGTCACTATTTAAGTTGAAATGAATCAAATACACTCTGACTCTCACTAGCCACATTTCAATTATGTAGTAATCACACCCTCATGGCTACTATATTGGGGAGCACAGATTATAGAACATCTTCATCATCACAGAAAGTTTGACTGGACAGAACTCTTGAGGGCAAGGCTCACTGGAGAAAGTCAGGGAGGGAGAAATGACCCAAGACCCCTCCACCCTCCCTTCTGTGCAAATGTCTGTCCCAGGCTAGGAGTGAAGGACGACAGGATGAGGCATCAGGGTCACAGGAAAATGGCACCTGCAGGGGACAACTCCAACCCAAGATGAGCCTCCCATCATCTCCAGGAAATGAGGGGTCCAGGAAAGTTGGGGGCAGCCCATTTCAGAGGCTCCAAACTCTCCACCACCTGCATAGGGTCTTCAATTTTCAGATGGTACAGGAAATGGCTGTCACGGCATGATGAAGTGACAAGGATGTGGTGCATGAAGCCCAAGACCACATCCAAGTTTTTTACTTGAGACATATTTGTTAAATTCTGAGGCAATTTAACAGTAAACACTATGTCTATCAATGGAGGGAACAGCGCTGTTACTGATTTTAAGACTCAGTTGCCTCCTGGAGGAAAGGGAGAGACTTCTGCTCCCTGACAGAGGGGACTCACCGAAGGTTCTGGTTTCGTCCTTCCCTCTCACGTGTCCCACAGCCCCAGAAAGACGGGGACCCTCATCACTCCTTCCTTCCCTCCTTTGCAGAGGATCCTGTTATCCAGAGCTTCTTGGAAGCTGATATTTTCCTCAAAGTGTCCGACAAGGTAACCGTAGCACCAAAATGACAAGGGACCAAGGGGTTTGCAGAGCCACCCCCCCCCCCCCATGAGACAGCGAGAAAATAAGATTTCTGCCTGGGCAGGAGAAGCCCTGGGACCTGCCCTCACAGTAGAAGGAAGAGAGGATGGACAACTGGCTCTGCCCTGCCCCAGGGCCTCTCCTCCCCAACCTTCCCGTCAGCTCATCTCCGTATTTCAAAGGGTCCTAAGGCCCTAAGCAAGTCCAACCCTGAGTGACTTTCCCACCACGACTGTTGGATGGGGGAAAAGCTCAAGGACCTTCCAGAGCCACCCCCTCCAACGCGCTCTCCCCATTCCTCGCAGTACCTGCTCTCCATGGTGGTGGAATATTTCGGCCGCGTTGGGCTGCCTGGACACCTCTACAACAGGATCCACTTCTTCCTGGCCCTGTGAGTGCGGCCTCAGGGACTGGCTCTCGGTTCTGCCCAAATCCCTAAAGCCACAGCATCCTCATCCGTCAGGATGGCTTGGCCAGGCACCGGAGGGTCCCCAGACATGGTTCTCCTTGGCCACAGAGCAAACAAGATTTCAGGGGCCATATTGTCTTGGGGGAGGGGAAGGTGATGACTGAGGCCCTGAGACAAGGGGCCAAATGACTGAGTGACTGCAGGAGGGCTCCCCTAGGAAATGGGGTGCTGGCCAAAACTTGACCTGGGCCCCACACGGCATGGGCCCTGAAGGCTCAGTCTTGAGGACAGTCCTGCTGCCAGACCCAGGTCCCACTGCAGACAGGGCTTCCCCGGGCCCTCTGTCCTGGATACTCTGCCCTGGGCACGGGTTCCCCAGGGGGACATCTGCAGCCTCTCCCCACTGTCCCACTCAAGACTGGCAGTCATTGCTGGAGCCGGGACAGGCTTCCCCTCTCACCCTGTGGCAGCTACATTGCCTCAGACATGGAGGAGGACAACCCCACATCTAAGAGGAGCATCTTCCAGTTCCTGCTGGGCAGGGAGCACTGGCCGGACCTCTACAAGGAGTTCCTAAAGCTGAAGGTGGAGTTCTTCCAGGCAATGGGGCACCGTGCCTGGGTCACCCCGGAGCTGTGTGAGGAGGTCTGTGAGGGATGACAGCCAGGGGGCACGCCCCGCAGGTAAGTGGGCTTGGGCCCTTCCTCCAGGCGTTCACCCTCCTGTGTTTCCCTTGCAGATCCAGGCCCAGAACCCCCATCACTGGGTCTGGAGTCGGGTGCGCCAATGTGCCCCCTAGATCTTCAAGGACTCGATGGGGTCCAGGTGAGTGCAGGCCCTACCCCCGGCGCCCCCCACAGTCACCTCCCAGACTGGTGGGCATGAGGAGGAAGCGCTACTGCAACCCTTAATGCACATCCCAGAAAGGGCTCTGAGAACAGCCCTGGTAAAGAAGGTAGTTCCCTGCGTCTGTACCAAAACTCGCCAAGTGAACCTGGTTATAGAATCACATACCCTGCAACATAAGGGCTGAATCTGCATATGGTTTTGTCTGTTTGTTTTTTAAGGAAAACGCTTGGAAATGCTGATCGAAATCATGAAAACCTCTACAGGGTTTTGATCTGAGTGAAAATTTTAAACACAAAGACATGGAAAACATTGAGATCATCCTTTCTGGAAAAGGGGCCATTGCCATGGAGGCTCTTGGGAGAAATGAGAAAGATAAATTCCAACTGGTCATCAAAAGTTTTGTGTGTTTTGCTCCGATTGGAAGCAAGCTACACTAAGCTGGGTCCTTGAAGGATGAGTGCGAGGTATGGTCTTGTCACAGACAGGAAGCGCTCCTGGGCTGGCTAGTCCCCGAGAAAATAAGAATGCTGGCAATAGGAAAGAAATACATACAGCACTGTGAGGAATTACATAATAGATGACACACTTCTAGAAAACCACCTGCTTGGCGTCATGCTCTTTAGAGTGTGCTTTCTCTGGTTTAAATGTGGTTTTTATATTTGGATGTACCTGAAGTGGGGCAAACCGCCAGTGAAATGCAAAACAAACGCTTTGCCTGGGCAGCCAGTTGCACCAGGACAATCCTGTGTCTCACTGCCAGGTCACGGAGCAGATAGTGACCCCAGGAAAAAGAAAAGAAGTGAGGACAGCAGACCTATTGTGCTCTGAGATAAATCAACTTTGGTGGAAAGTTTCATTCATCAATAGGTGTGTGTGCGTGAGTGTGTGCATGTGCATGTACATGTATATGTGTTTGGTTTTTACTTTTTTGAGGACCAAGAACAACTGTATATGTCAGCAATCTCACAATTTCTAAGAAAAAAAATCCCATTTCCCGTAATAAAAAAAAAAAGAAAAATGGCGGTTTCTGGGCCCCTCTTGGGTCCTGTGACTTCTCCACACAACCAGGACTGAAGATCATCCCTGAGCTGCTTTTCCATATGCACTATGTAGGGGGGAGGAGAGGAGGGGGAGAGGGCTCCCACGCTGCTTCATCTGACTTTGTCCCTCACCTGATAGCTCCCTCCCCCCAAGCTGCTGCCTCCTTCCCAGGCTCCTGCCACGCAGGGGGCAGCGTCCCCCCCCTCCCCCC